>JABXWE010019961.1:0-34994 GCA_014611495.1 Limonius californicus | reverse complement strand
TGTCATAAAAAATTGTAAGAACTGTACTTTTAATTTTCATTCCTCAAATTAAATAAATTTTTGGAAATATGTGAACTCTCGATTGTAGAAAAAATCTTGTGTGTAATTCGAGCGCAAATTCATTGTCGATTTCAAGAGATTGCCGCGCTCCTTCGTCGCGCGGCAACTGTCTCTTTCAATCGACAATATATCATTTTGCGCTCTTAATACACAAATAGCTATTGTGACAAAACGTGTTTTTGAAAAAATCCATGTTATGGTCGGAAATAGATCGTCTGATTTTAATTTTCTTTTTTGTGCTAGTTAATATTTGTTCAACTTCGACCCTTTTGAGATTCGGAACGCAACAATAAAAGTTCCTTTTCTTTTCTTTATGCATAATGCGATTTCTGTTGTGGGCGTAAATGACCTAACCTAACTCCTCCTAACTCTTCATCGTAAGACACGCTGTAGTTTATGATTTATAGAATGATGTAACGTCTGAGTAATAGATTGCACTCTTCGGTTACATAAAAGTTCGCTGGAAGACGAAATTGTATCTGGTAAAAGAAAAGTTAATTCTTCCGACAAACGTAAGCAGAAATTATATAGCAACTTTGGGCATGTGTACTTTATGCCCACGATTTCCATTTGTAAGCCTTCTATACATGTCTAAGTACAGTCCATCAGCTGAAAGCAACAACGAAATCGAAATATTAACTTTCTCGCAAAATGCAGGCAGTAAATTTATGTCGGCGATTGCATGTAAATCAAATAATTGCAAATTCTGCCAGAAAATTCCGCAATTTAGATTTACATAACTGGATAGATCGAAAATACACCCATCGAAACATCATCCACTTGAACAAGTACCCCCTTAAAGCAAGTATCAACGGCATTGCAAGACCGCTTAGCGGATTCGAAAGTACCTGAATATTTGACTTTACAATCCAATTTATGACGAATAGGACGAAAGTTATGTCATGTATTTGCAACGTGTTTCACCTTATTATTATTTTTATTATTATTGTCACTATCGCCACTATCGTAAGCATTCAATGAAAATAGAATTAATTTTATAGGAAAACTTTTGTTCTTTTAAGTTTTAATTGATTCCATTAATTACAAACAAATAGAAAGGCTTGCTCGTTAAACAGAGATCAAACTTTAGAATGTTTGTAAACATGAGTTCTCTATAACCGAAAATATTGTAACAACACAATATCATAAAACTATTGAAAATTGTATATCGGCATTTTTTTAGCAGAAAAATATCTTAACATTGAGATCCATCCACTATATATCGGAACACGCAATTTTCCAAAACTGCTTTTACAATTAATTTCACCGACTTTAGATTTCAAACTAATAACATACTTTACAAACACAGCTACAAGGGTCAACTTAATTCGGTATTCGCTCACGCATTCCAAGAACAGATACTTATAACTATACATCTGCACAAGCATGATTAATAAGTAGAGTAAATATCAAAGGGAAGTTAAAATGTTAACCTTGGATTTAAGGTAAATGGTGCCTCCAATCATATCAGAGCAATTTTTGGACTAGGAATCTGTTGGTAATTTTAAAATATATTAAATGCTACAACAAAGCAGTTACTTTGTATTATAATTATACAGAATGTGCTTTCGCACAGTAAATACTAAAAACTTATTAGCTGCTGACATACAACACTTACATGGATGGCTGTCAAAATAGCATGGCTGTGCCAGTATTGTTTTCCTACACTAACATTATTTGACATACAACTAACAACTGGTTGCATGACACTTCCTAAATGCTTTTGTGTTTTATTATAGAACATGAGACAGACATAGTATTATTTATCTTGGTTCGTATGTCAACCATATGCCAAGCTACAGTTCATGCAAAATGGGGTCTTCCAAAACAAGCTTGTACGTAAATTATTTTCGTCACCAGTTAAAATATATGCACCATCATGCCTCGAGTATCAATGCTGCAATAATGCTAAATTGTAAGTATAAATAAAATGGAAAACTAAAATGTATAAATTCTAAAACGTACAACGTTTACTGCATTATTATGTCAACCTCAAAAAGTCAGTCGTGCACGAACTCCCATTGTATTTACGTATAAATTCTTTTTCAACAAAAACTTCACAGCATTGTTTGGCTAACCAGTTCTCAAGCTTATGCATTATACCACAGAATTCGGAGGGCGTTGCATTCCATAATATAAAAATACGAAACTATTATTATTATACTATGTAATTTTTGCAACACGGACGAATCTAATTTTTGCCTATAGCTGCTTATAATACCAACATAAGTGATTTAAAGATTACATCCCTATTACACATTATACTTAAAGGAAAAAAACCGTTAATACAAGATTTCCAGCAATCTAATGTACATTTTACAACTATATATAACAGCAAGAAAAATAAAATTATTTAACTAAGATTTGCTTTACTTTTAGGTTTTTCTTTGCTTACTACTACAAATATATCGTGTCTATGAAATAAAATATAAAATATCAATCGAATTAGAAGAAATTAAAGAAGCAATGTTTCAAATTGTGTATATCACCTTTTTTTGTAAAGATCAACTAGAAAATCTAAATATCTAGCCATACTGAAACTGCTATTGTTTCATTCTTTCATTCATTCACCCATAAAAATCGCAGTTTCGATTAACCTAAATTCCTTTTATCAGATTCGCACTTTAATTACTAACTATTAATACGATGCGGCAATCAAATAAAAAAATGCATATTTACTATAAAATTAAGCACAGTTGGTAATCGTGGTTTAATAAATGAACATTCTTTTAATTAAACAGTTTGCTGTAGCGTTTTTAAATTACATTGAAATTATACAATTACCTACAGTTACCTATTTCCAAAATGGCTTAATAATATCTGACATTATCGTGTTGCTGCAACCGTTTTCTTAAACCATAAATCATAATTTTCGTACAAAACTGTGCAACTATTAACTTATTTAAAAGTAAATATGAATATTTGGCGTATTCTTTTGTCAGTCACCACAAACATTTATGGGCTACACGTTTGGCACAAATTACGTTCTATAGTTTTAGTGCGGTTACTTTCTTAGGATTAGCCTTATTGTTTTCGACTTGTAGCGATTTGGTTTAGAGTAAATTAAGCTTTGTTCATCTAACTTAAATCTACCTGTTGTAATTCATGTAGGGCATGCGACACTGAAATGCTGACAAGTGAGGCCCTTCGTACCATTCTCCAGCGCTAGCGCTAGCGTGGCGACGGAGGCGAATGGTGGGCCGTAAATCGAGATAAAACCAAAAAGAAAGAAGATCAGAAGATAATAAAAAAAATGGAAAGGATGTGTAAGGAGAGATGAAGAGACGAGGAAAGGAGGAAGAAGAATGAAGAGGAAAGCGAGAAGAAGAGTGAAGAGAAAAGGGTGAAGAAGAGTGAAGAGAAAAGGGTGAAGAAGAGTGAAGAGAAAAGGGTGAAGAACAGGGAAGAAGATGGAGGGTAACAAGACGAGAAAATAGGAAAGTGGTTGAAGGAAGGCAAGACGAACGAGATAATGGGTGCAAATGGAAAGAGACTAACAATTCTACAATGGCCAGCTGATTAAAATGTCATTGCCAGGTTTCGATTAAATAAATTAAATTCGCGGTTAAGTCGGGGCGTATTTAACGCCCCCAAACTCATCTCGGCTAGTAGCGTGGTTTCGGAGTTACATCGCTCTACAGAAAAGCCCCAATAGCAAATAGTATTTGTGCCGCTATTTCCACCGGCGCCAGCCGCATTTCGCATCATTGGCTTTGGAACATACAGGTCTCGGAAAATTTTCCACGATTCCAAACAACTTCCAAGATCAGGGGGCGCATCTTTAACTTCCAAAAGAAGACGCCAGAGGGCGATGGAGTTGGATATCAAGATGCGGTTTTCACCGATATGTCGGGAAGCAGTGCCGTTAGTCTCTTACAGACCCTAAATTGGCCGCCATATATGTAGCTATCTTTGCTTAGAGCGCAGATGGCTACATAAATCGAAAACTCAAGTAAGCGTCCCGAAAAAGGACCAATTTTGACCCTATTTTTGGCAGGCCGGTCGCATATCAATAAAGTTTTCCGGTGAAACATGAGTTCCCTACACGGCCAACCTCTTTATTAATCTTATCTTTGGACTCCCTTAAGGAGCTTGAGACCAACGCGCGTCAACTTCTGCATTCACTACAAAAATTGAATCCTGTTACGAGTGTAAGCACCGAGGTATACACACTTAAATAATTAACAATTATATTGAATGTTCAATCATACACACATATATAAAACTAATATGCTAATCTGCTTTATCCTAAATTGTTGAATCTTCTGCTGGAGATAAATTTCTGTTCTATAATTGAATTTATTCTGATATACATGTCAATTTGTATGTTTTTTATTGCTTCTACAAAAGTGTTAATATTGGAATGAGGACTTATGCAATACGCATTAAATTTGAATGAAATCTTTCGCAATTGTTTGTGGTTGTGGCTAAGGTTGCTGTATTTGCAGCTCAAATATATGGCGGAAACATCGACTCCTCATCAATATAAGTGTCTATTAAATAATCTTCGAACACTACCACTCTAGATTCATCGGGTTGTTCATTTGTAAAATCATGTTACTGACTTCTTCCGAATTATATAAAAAATAAAATGACGGCATGCAACGTGATTCCTTGCCGCCACAAAAATTCCGTGCGACTTCATTGGTCAGAAAAATAATGGCAACAGTGTTTTGGGATTCTGAGCGAGTTCTTCTTGTTGATTAACCACGTAGTCACACAATAACGAGAAGCTATTACACAAAACTCATAGCAGAAGTTTGTGAGGCTTTAAAACAAAGGCGTGGAAAATGGAAACACGGCGTTCTGTTCCACCAAGACAATGCTCGTGCCATGTTTCTATGGCTGCTATCCACACTGCTGGATTTTGGAACTACTCTCATGTTCGTGAGGGGTGTTCAACAAACGGCGGCAATATCCGTTTGTGAAAAACGGCCAGAAGGCTATTTTGACCCCCCCCCCGCCTAGGCGGTTTTTGACAGGTTGACCCCTGCTTTTCGGTTGTATAAAATGCTACGCCTTTGTAGGCATTGGTGACGAAGAGCCATTGCCCAGAAACGGCTACCGTGACGGGGTGCAAATGGCGAGAGAAAAATCGGATATAGGGATGAAAGAACGGAGTAGAAAAAAAGAAAGCAAAACAGCGATAAAACGGGAGTAGAGATAGCGGGGAGGGGATAGAGGAGAAGGCAGAAAATAAGAAATGGGAAAAATGAAGAAGAAAAAGGCTAGAGGATGAGAAAAGTGGTTTATAGAAGAAATGGGGAACGAAGGACTGTGAGAAGCAGACAGAATGGGGAAATGGGGACAGGAAATAAGGTCATAAAGGTATACGAAAAGGAAAAAAGGGTTTGGGGTAAGGAAAGGAAAGGGGGTCGGTAGAAAAAGTCGGTGAAAGGCGAATTTAAATTAAATATAATATAATTTATAATAATATATTATATTATTATTATTATTATCGTGATCCTCGTTTGTACCGCTTGCGCAGTGAAGAGGCGGTGTGGGGCACGGCTAAGCTAGTTTGTGCTATGCACAACAGGGCCCGCCTCTGCGGGTTACCGTGTTGGTGCGAAACCATGCTTGGCTTGCCTGTTGTGTGTGTATGTTTTTGTTTGTGGTCTTGATACTCCTCTAATGCGACCGTAATTCGAGGAGTGCCATTAATTTGATCCTCAATGGCAAATGGAGACCGGAACCCAGTACCGATCCCCCAGGGAATTAGAAAAATTTCCGACCACCTAATTATACAGCGGGGGCAAAAACTTTTCAACCCTTTAAGGAGAGCAGGCGCCTTCGGGATATGTGTAGTCTTACGCCACACGGTTTGTGCGCCCTTATACGCGTCCTGCAGAATACGGTTTCAAAACGCTTTCTAGCGTTAGCGCGAAAAATCGCAGAAAAGCCCACGCCAAATTGTACCATTCCCCCTGTTTCAGCTTTTCGAAGTCGAAAAGAACTAAACCCACCCTGCTCTATATAACATAATATAAGCTAGATTAATAAAATTTCGACCTATTTTTAAGTTTTGGCTGGGATGCCTCAATGATAAGACAGCCAGGCTTTGGATATAATAGGCCGAACGTTTTCCGGTTCGAAACACCCCAGAGGTCAGAAAAATGTTGTAATTTTCCGAGTGATGAGTATTGGATCTCGGTCTCCATTTTCCGTTGGGGATCAAATTAATGGTACTCCTCGTATTACGGTCGCATTAGAGAAGTAACAACACCATAAACAAAAACATTCACACACAACAGAAGGTTTCGGCATGGTTACGCACCAACACGGTAACCCGCAGAGTCGGACCCTGTTGTGCATAGCACATAGCAGATTAACTTTACCTCACACCGCCTGGACATGGCGCAACCGGTACAAACGTGGATCATAATAATGGTGATGATGATTAAACCTTCTTTTTTCTAATTGAAGTTGACCAGAAATCAAGTTTATAAATAAATAAATTTTGTCCATGGCAGCTTTGTCAACTGCTACTTAAAGTATTTAAGAAGTCAAAGAGAAATGGAAAATATGTGATAAAGAAGATTTGGGTATAAAAAGAACTCGTCTTCACGAATTTTTAGAAAAATACGAGTTTACAATGCTTTTCCCTTGATGGAATTTACCACTTTCATCACTTTTTCAAAACACAATCCATTTCAGAAGGTAAAAATTTTGATGTAAGAGATTCTTGATGTAAAAAACAGTGTAACCATGTAGCATTTGGCTTTATTTATTTTAATCTGACAATAAGACCAGATCGATGTCTTCTCAGAGCCTTGGCGCCATCGGTGTATATAGCAAAGCATTCTGCCCAGTCAATCTTGTACTTATTAGTACTTTGCACGAAAGCGTCGAATAAACATTTTCCGGTGGTACCGACATCTAGTGGAGGTTGAAATAAAATATCTTCTGTAATACCATGCCCAGTATTGTATCTTACAAATGCTATAAATTTCAGCTTGTCTGCCTTTTTTTCATCATCCATTATTTGCACCATTTCAACAGCTGCTGGTAAAATCTGATCTTCAGCAATTCTACGTGGCTTCCTGGTTTTTGCAGTGCGAAATACAACTCGATAACTTGACAGTAGTACTTTTTCTGCTTGCTGCTTGTGGAGGCAGTTTAGCTTTCTTTCAAATAATTCCACAGGCTTTTCTTTTTTGTCTGGATGTTTGGTATTTAAATGTCGAAATAGCTTTGATGGTTTCATACTTTCTTTTGACAAGACTTCTCGACAAAGTACGCGCTGCGGTTTCTGAGAAATAACGGTAAAACGGGTAAAACCATATTTGAGGTATTCATCACTATGCAATCTACTTATTTGTCTTTGTATTCTTGTCACTCCCAGACGCGAAAGGTTCTGAAAACCGTTTTAAAAATTTATCCATCTTTAACAAAACGAGTGTAATACGAGCATACTCGTTTTGTTACATATTTGTTAACGATTTATTGCATTCAAGACACAGTCAGCAGTACAGCACACTATGACTAATCTCATCTTAGTCCGCTATTTATATAGAGCAAATTGGATTTTCCAGATTATTCCAGTGCGATCTAGCACCCTCCGGAATATGGTAGAAATTTCCGGAAACACGTAGAACAAATAAATAAATTGCGCTACTTGGTAATAGGTGGCGTTAGTTGGCCGTTTAGCCGCTAATTCCGAATGAACTTATGTACTACAAGAGGGGGGTCGCGAGAAAATATTGGCCAGAAGGGGATGGCGACTTAAAAAAGTTTGGGAACCATTGATCTAATAAATTTAGGGCCAATTCGTCAAAATGCCATTCCAATTTATTTACCTACTTTTTCATTGCACTTAACAATTACATTTTTGACTGAATCCACTTTTCACATTTCCTGACACAGTAGGGCGCATCGCACATTGGACGTAAGACTTTGGATTGAAGCCTTTTCATTATTTTGATGTTGGAGTATGCTGCTGTACCCCACAACTGAATGTCATGACATGATATATTTTAACACTGCATTGTAGAGAAGAAGCTTGTTGGAGAGACATAGTTTGGATTTTTTACCAAGTAGCCAATAGTGTTTTTTGAACTTTTCACCAAGTTGTTTGCAGGTGCACGCCCTACTATAATGACTTTGCAATCAGCAAAGGTTGCAGCAGGGCCTATTTGCTGTATAGTTTAGATATAATAGCGGACCAAGAACGCAACTCTGGGGCGCCCCCGATTTGAACAAATTTAACTTGGTAGTATCTTTCTGACAAGTGAGAATCGAGGATTACGAATGCAGAGTGGGGTGGGAAGGGGTATTTCTTTAGCTTGAAGAGCAAGCCTATATGCCATACCTTGTCGAACGCCTGACTATCATAGAGAAAGGCAGCTATACAATATGTTTTTTCTTCAAAGCTTGATTTATGGCATCTTCAATTCTATGGACTTGCTGAACAGTAGAATGGCTTTTTCTAAAACCAAACTGCTGGTCTTGGATGGTGGGATTAACATTAGTCTTTTGCTTATCAGTTTTTCTAGAATAATTTGCCTAATACAGGTAGTAAACTAATTGACCTATACGAGTTGAGTTCATGTGGGGATTTCCCAGGATTGAGAATCATAATAACCTGCGTAAGTTTCCGTGCAGGAAAGTATCCCAGCTTCAGAACAGCATTGTATAACATGGTTAACATTACAAGACCTTTACGTAGCAGTTCTTTAGCTAATTAACCTGAAATTGAATCATACTTGGAAGCGTTTTTGGGATTTAGTTTGTATCTGATCATATTTTTAACTTATTTTGCCGTGAATAGTTACATATGTGCAGTGAGGTGGTGAGGTGTTTCCAAAGAGTTAAGTATTTCTACTTCTTCATCAATAGTAGTGTGATTAGTAGCGATTTATGTATAATTTGCTTCTACTACATGCAGGCAATATTTGCTGATGGCTCCTTCTGTATTAAATCCCTGGCAATAATATAAAAAGGTAGTAGATAATGCCAACTGGAGAATTGTAGACTCCCTTTACTTTCTTGATGTATTGGCAGTTGGCCATTACAAATATTGCATGGATTAAAGCCAATTGAGCTTCATGCTATGTTAAACAGCAATACATTTTCTAAGTATACCGTTTCAACATGACATAGAAACTGTAGCATTTAATTTTAATATGAAATTTTTGGTTTCATAGGAAAACCTTGTTATGTTCATTTAAATTTTGCCACTCTGTTTGGTTTAATGTCGTACTGTAATTGCCACTTCATAGGAATTAAAAACGATATTTTAATTGCCGTTTGTTTGTTAACAGTTTTGGTTATTTTGTTGTTTTTAAAGATTGATTTATGATTAGGACAATTTCGAAGTTTCCCTTTGTAGGCTGGAATCGCAGCTCAAAAACAATTCTTGGGATTCTGTGTTGACCCTAGGAAGACGCATGTGTCAATTTCATTCGAGAAATGTTTCGAAATATGTTGCAATCTTTTGGGGAATCCAGGTTCCCTTTGCATTGAGTTCTTCCGTCAGACCTCCATCGTCGTTGACTCCGGCCGCTCGAGTCCAGCTATGGGGGCCGTTACAAAATTAAGAAGTCAGTAGGCAATAATCTTTGGGCCCATATGGACGTTTTAGGAAAATAGGGTTATTCGCGGCTCCTGCTATATTGAATGCTATCGTATCGTAGATTGCTGTAGACAATTATTATCTCGACCAAGTCGGATCTAATAATTAGCAGTGTAAAGCCCTGGTGTACGGGCAATTGTTCTTTCGATCTCAGATCGGATATAAGTGTATTCAACCCGTGAAGGTGTGATTGTTAGAGCTGTGGTTTGTGTTGCAAGCGTCTGAAACTCCCGCCGCCCTCAACGTTGGCAATCATCTAATTACAGGGGCGTACCAACCAATGTTTCGTCCTAAAGTTTCCTGAAAAAGTTGTCTACCTTTTTCCCGCACCGGAAAATATCCCCCAGATTGTACCTGCTACAAAAATACTTCAGACATTGTGCCTGCCTTCATCAAAATTCAAGGTAAAGAACTAAGTTTTTTGTGCTGTGAAGCAAGAACCCTTTTTCGCGTCAGCTTGCAAAATTTCAAGGGATTGATTGAACCTTTTTTATGTAACAAGAAGCGACCTTCAGTCGCCGACTGTCCTTTTATTGTGTAGTACAAAGTGTAGATTTTTATATATATACTGTGTCATTCATGTAAGCTCCGGCGTCACTGGCCACGTAGGTGTTTGGAAAATGTAAATGACCTAGGCCAGCGACGGCGAGTTTTTTTGTGAACGTTCAAATTAAAAGCTTGTAATAGGGAACTATAAAATCACCATTTGCTGTCATTCTTTTGTGCTCTTGTCGTTTCCAATAATTTAATTATATGTGTGTTAAAATTTACTGCCTCTTTTATTATTGTGCGTTCTGTATTTGTGTGTACGAATTTTGCAAGCTTTATAAACAGGAAGGAGGCATAATAAAGGTGAGTCCGATTTCCGTAAGCTGTTGGCTTCTCGGCCTTCCACGAGGACCTACAATCAGCTGTATTTGGAAGGTGGCGCCTACTAATTTTGACCCACTCTGTACACAACTAGGAAGATTTCCTCCCGTAAGCGATTTCCGTGAACTCCCCCTACTCCTCTGAGCTAAGCTGCAGGCCTTTTTCTGCCTATCCGGTTACGGGTCGACGGAAAAGCCCGTTTGGCCCCTAACAACCTTTAATAAATGAATCAGATGGATGTACTTAACCATTAAATATTCTCGACTTATAGAAAGTACTATTTAGTAAACCTTGAAACTACCCAAATACTAATTATCGTGCACTAATAAATGAATATCCTATAAAAAAACGTTGTTTGTTGGCTGTCACAACAAATCCAATATCACGTAAGTAGTATTCGCTTGATAAGGATAAATTAAAATTTGATCTGTATGGTATGTTGGTCGTGTTATTTCAAGTTTATTGGCTATTTTTTATTCCTTAATAGATATATAGCAAACATTCGTTTTATTTAACGGATTGATTGGAAAACCATTATTTTGAACTTCTTTTAAATTAAAATACAATGATTTTTTTGCTGTGCAAACTCTTCAGATGGAGATAAAGGAAGTGTGTAAATGAAAATATATAAAACAACGATCAGCAAGTGTAAAAATATATAATACCACCGAATAACGTGCAATGTCAGGTAACACTGTATAATAGGAAGTGCCAGTCATGTAATGTATAAGAACATCAAGCAACTATTTCAATTAAAAATAAATGATTTACATTTTTCATAAGTGATTTACGCCTTAGATTTATATATTAAAAATCAACTATGTATTTTGTGTTTTTACTTTACTATAGTTCATTTTTTTACTTACAGCGTTTCAGACAGTCATCACGAAAATATTATTATTAAGTAGAAATAAAAGACGATCGCCAACTACGCTAAAATTTCGTAAAAGCCGCTCTTGTTTTCCCACAAAGTGTAATTGTTTTTAATACAGGCGCAAACATATTGCGAAGGCGTTGCGAAATAGTAACAGCAAAACAAATACTTTTATTTCCATGGGCCAACGAACCTGCACCGGAAATTAGAACTTTTTGGCAAAGTGCCTTCTTGAGCGACTGTTAGAAAGAGTAGCATCCGGCGGCCGGAGACGTTTAGGAATGCAGATGAAGATGCCGATGGCTGTGCAATAGATAATCATGCACCACCAGCGTTGGTCAGAAAATCTTGATATTTAATCACCTGCGGGATATCTGTGCAGAACAACGCCCACTATTGTGCTTTATTTTATCTCTATGAATAATAAGAACAGACAGCACAACCGCCTAAGCACGTTGTGAACAAACAACACACCCTGATAAATATACCAACAATAATTAATACTGAATCATCTCCTGAGAAACCGATTAAGGGAATCACCGTTCGTTTCATACGCCATGTACAAACTTTACACTCTGAATGTGGGTGTACTAGACGTATTCTAAAAGGAGGATGAGTCAACGTAACTTTTACAATTTGAAAGTGCTACATCAAACGAACAACGATGACTAAAAACGCAATTATTATAAGCAAGAAAATACTCTTGTTCCCAATGTGGAACACGCCGCAACAATAATGAACAGTTAGTGGGTTTGCATTCACATGATGCTAATCAAACAATGGCTCTTATTCATCATAGATCTTCATACTTTTCAGCTACATAAAATAGGAAAGCAACAGATTACTTTAAAAGATTGTGCAGTCCCTACAATAATGCTGTAGAAATCTACTGAATACGCCATAAAACTTAAAATTTACAAACGTAATAGTTTAACTGAAGATAAAACGTTTTAATTATTTTAAAACAACGACCAATCTTTTTATTTGTATTAATAAATCAGAAATTTTTCTCAATAAATTTGACCTCTGATTAAACAAAGTTAAAAAGCATTGTTTTGACGTGTTTCCATCATTCTTACAAATACGAGGAAATTTTGGATGTAAATCTTGGCATACAAAATCATTTATTAAAATTAAACGAAAAGTTTATTCATATTTTCCACCTACAACAGATATTCGTTTAAGCAATACGTGGGCAATAAATTCGTTTCAACAATGTCAATCAAATAATTAAACTCGATCAAAAGAAGAAATTTTAATTGAATTATCAACGGACTAGAGTTTTGAAATAAAAGTTTAAAGATAACCAGAATAATTTACTAAATGTTGGTTACATATTGAAGAATATCGGATTCCGAGTGAAAAGGGAATAAACTGTTACAACTTATTCGGCTGAAAGTGGATTTTCAAAAATGATTGTTACGAAAATAAGTTCGGAAACCGACTCGACATAAATTCGACAATGAGAATGGCATTAACGAATTTTATCAAAATAAATATTAATAAATTTAATGAAGATAAACTACAATACATTGCCATTAAATATTATCTGGTATTATTTTGAAAATAATTTATGTAAGAGTTCTTAATAAATATAATTGAAAATGTTTTAGTGATTTTGATAATATTGAAACAACATCTTTATTTAAAATTATTTGTTTTACGATTCTTCATACTAAATTTAAATAGGTAAATAATAAAATTGTTGGTCTTGTTTCGTTCGCAGATGTCACTACGACATACGTCTTTGTCGGAAATATGAATCTGCAAGCAACTAACAAAGACAGAAATGCGTTCAGTTTGTGCTGTGCAAATAAAGCGCTAATCCGAAACTGAAAAATTCCCATCGTAAGAAATATACTTACCAGCTGTAAGTAATACGAGTTATCTAAATGTCAGTCCACTAAGAAATGTAAAGGGTGTTGATAAACATGCTAAAATGGTAAAATTTAGTGAATCGCTGCTTATTATTTCCTGTAATTGCTCTATATTGATTCTTAGACTTTGCAAATGGGCGCTAAAACTAGTAACTGGTCAAAAAAATGCCAATCAGAGCTGTACTGTCTATATAGTGATTATAACATGACCTGAAAAATTAACGCCTTTCTAGACACCGATTTTGGTTTAAGTTTAAGCGATTCACCGAAATAGGGAAAACAAATTGCATAACTAACAATTTGTTGTACAGGGTATATTAAAAGATGCCCTGAAAAATGAAAATTATTCGTCAGAGAAGATTTCAAGCCTCAATTTAGCCTCGCGCAGAATCCGTTAAAAATATATACGATAAATATATGAAGCATTGTAAAATTTCCATTATATTATACTCTTCTTGAACGGACTTGTCGTTTCGTTACACTATTTAACAATCACGGTTCTATAAAAATCTATATGTATATATACATTATCGAATTACATATTAGTAATAAAAATGAAAAAATTTAGCGGTGACCTTGTTAGTAATTGCAGGGAAAATTCAGATATATGGTATGTATACTGCTATTTACAGAAAAAGAATACATTCTGATTATCGAAAAAAATTACACATAACCTTTTGTATATAAAAAAAAAAGCTGGTGTACTAATATTTGCGGCATATTTTCCCAATTAAATTATTGTTGCAATTAAAAGAATTAAATATATAGATATATCATGATATATCTATGAAGATAATTGAACACATAATAGGTACTTAAAAATTAGAATGAAGTCGCAGGGAAGGAACCTCCAAAACTCACAAAGGAAGGCCAAAGCACTTTACGTGAGCGTCAGCTTATCGTTACGTAATATTATGATTCACCACTTGGTTTGTCAGAGAGTAATTTCTTGCAATAATAGGTACAAGTTTCCCAATTCAGTTAAACTGAACGATAAAATGGATACATTGCAGCGTATACTATATTAGGAAGGATTTCATAATTTGAAATTACAGCTAGAATGATAAATTCATCCAGCGCTTTTTTCAACTTCTAAAAATGTGTGTAGAAGGTAGCCATCGATACCGATAACGGTAACACAGCTGAGAAAGTGCGTGCATCATAGGAAGTAGCACACCTTTCCTATATTATTCAATCAAATAAACTAACTGCTTCTGATACGCTATTATCACGTGTAAGCAATATGCAGGGCCCAGCAAAAAGTAAAATATTCGAGTGCGCTATTAAAGTAATTTGCTTTATTATTATCAAAAAATGTATATGTAGAGAAACATGTAAATAAGAAATGTTTGTAACATATCAAGGACTATTGAAAATCACATTTAAATTTTAGAAATTGTGTTTAATTTTTGGTACAGACTGGCATCGATGCTGTCCATGTCATGGCTGAAAAGAGATCTTTTTCGCATTCTTCGTCGGCTTTATTTTCACAAGCAACCAAATTATGGGAGAAAACCCGCCTTCTATTTTGTTTACAGTAGGCTACGAATCAAAACAAAGGAAGTAAACAAGAAAACGAAGGACTACTTGAATTCTAATTGAGATATAACAGGTTTATTTTGGCAAAGTCATCAATTATAAAATGAAACTATTTCCTCACAGCAGATTCGAGGATCTACGAATTCGCCAGCTAGATGCTCAGACTTAAACACAATTCTTCCTTCTCCGCGCTTCTTCCTTTGTTGTTACATCAAAAATGACTACACATATTTGATAACATGTGCGTTATCGTTTAGAAATAATCGCGTAAAAATGTATTTTGTGTAAATTCGAATAATAATAGATTAATTTTTTCGTTTCTCGTTTTACTCTTTTTTACTTCCAAGAATTTCAAATTATATGTTTTTATACGTCTTAAATAGTAGGTCCTCATCTTTGTGTACTTTACAGACACCCCACAAGTACAGGAAAGAGGGTCGTCGACGTTTAGACGGAGAGGCGTTAGAGAGAGGTGTTATAGACAGAAGCAATCCAACCTCAACTGGAGCTAATTAAAGCTTTTGTTTTCTTGTTTGCTTTCTTTGTTAATTCGCAGCCTACTATGAAATCATAATTATTCACAGCCTACTATGAGAAAACGGATTTTAATTTATCACTCCGCTATTTGTAAAAATGAAAAATATAATTAAAAATTCGAAATGTAGTACATTAAAGAGTACCGCGATAAATATTATAACATGTTTGCCGTATTGTGTACTGAAAACTAACCACTATTTCTAAAACGTGAATGTGGGTATTGGTATTCTCCTCATTTCAGCGAATCTGCATCTCTTACGAGTTTACGAGATCCTCATATACGCCGTACTTATATATTGAAAGTACTGTTCGAGGCAGCTGACATCGGAAGTGTATATACTGTTGCAAAGAAAATAAATTTTTCTATCTAAAGACGCCAGAAAAGTATAACTTAATAATTCAAAATAACACAAAAATCCTTTAAAAATTTAACTAAAAATATCCAAAAATAATCCAACACAAAGAATTTTTAAAATACCTAATATTCTTGTCGAAACCGTGTTTGTATACATATAACAATTATTATGCTAAAAATTAATGTAAAAGCCTTAAGCAACTGTTTCGATTATAACTAGCAATTATAATTAGTTTAAACACAAATTAAAACCAAATTAATTCTTTATGTATTTTTGGTTAATCGAATTATAGAAACCTTCGTGTTCAATACGACACAATTTGACGTATCAATCGATTAAATTGCACTCGGACGAGGAAAACAAAATGAGTCATGTTCTATATAATCTAAGGGGTGTGATTCACCAGAACGTTGTGCGGCGATAGACATATCACTAGCCAAGCCCAAGGTGGTACAGTGGTACACCCTTACGTAAGCAATCACGACTATAATCTCCCATGTAAATATAAAATTTAGTGTAACAACGTACGAAATATTGCTATAGATTAAATACTTTCGCAGGAAAGTTTGTTAATGTCAACCTGAAATTTGCTAACTTGTTACTAAACATGATACGTATGGGTGCATCGACAGGGAACAATTAAACTGTTCATCAAACCAAGTCAAGTTTAAAATTTGTATATGTATCCGGAAACCCTGTTATAAGGCTAACCAGTTATTAGTTCGACTATATCCAGTCCGAATTTTCGCGTAGAACGCGGTTCATCAACTTCTAGCAACATATTTAAAAAAAATTAAAAAACTATTTGCGTTGAACACTAAAGAATGAATGAAGATCTCTTCGGGTTTAGACCGCGTCGTCGTTGAATTGATTGCTGCTGACGTTTTGCATAAAATCAAACCGAAAAGCCATTTTTCTCTGAAGTATATTTTTGCAAAAGCTAATCTGCATTTTTAAATGTACAATGTCACAGACTTTATGCCTGGTTACCTAAAAGCCGGTAAACAAATTGACAAAATTTATATTATTCAATAGCCCCAACCATTATAATTATACTAAAAGGTTTAGTTTTATGCTCCGTTATTCAAAATCCACTAATCCAATTTACACACAGTTCTTTAGCAATCCTTGTGAATTAGAGAAACATAACTGTAAAAATTACAAGCTTCCAAAATGCTTGCAATTTTCAAAACAATATTCTTAGAAAACTATTGTAAGCACTTTTATACGATTTTGTGATCTGATGAATGTCCGGATGGCCTAAAAAAATATTCATTATTTCCTGGCGAATCTCGTTTCTGAAGTCTTCAAAGATAGTTTAGTGAACTACTACCTAATTGTTTTTGAAGTATGATAAAGACAGATATTCGTCATTATATTTGCGTATATTTACAGAATAAAATAAGAAATACAACTGTACTTTGGAATAGGTATCAAAAGCGTGATAACACTTCCGGATATACTAGACGTGAAATGATCTTCCTTCACACGTGTTTATATTTTTGGTAAAAGGGTCTGTTCTTTACAAGTCGACTTAGTTTATGAGGGCCATTCACTTAAAGTAGGCAATTATATACAAGGAATGAAATTATAAAATATTTAACTAGCAACTGTAATGTATAATGCCAGATTTAAAATATGCTTTTCTTTCAGCTTTGTATTCCAGGTACGTAATTGTGGAATTAGTTTGATCGCAAGTATTTAACAATATGGACAGCCGTCAAGAACGCAGTCTGTTCCTGTGATAAATGTGTGCTGTGGGTTTTTGTTGAACACACACCCTATTGGGTGATATCCCGCACATGAACGTGTGAATGCTCAATTTATGAAAGCTATTTGTTTAGTCTTAATTAAAATTTCATAATTCTAAACGAAAAATTATTAGTTTGAGAATTACCCAATGTGGAAATAAAATCAGTTTATTTCTCAAATTGGAATACACGTGCAGCATGTTTACACCCCCAAACACCTACTTTTCGCCTATAAAAGCAGAAGGCAATTATTAAGGGAAGGAATTCTTGAACTAACCGTCAAGAATCACCGTATTTTCACCTATTTTTAACCCTTTACTGGCCCAACGCCTTGAGGAAACTCAACTGCTTTCGGGCGATTCTACCACCTGTTGATTGCGCTTTGAGGTAACTCGGCTGCAGCTGCAGGTATCCTTAAACATTCACCTGCCCAGCGCTTTGAGGAAACTCGGCCGCTTGCGGGCGATTCTAGCACCTGTTGATTGCGCTTTGAGGTAACTCGGCTGCAGCTGCAGGTATCCTTAAACCTTCACCTGCCCAACGCATTTGAGGAAACTCGGCTACTTACGGGCGATTCCACCACTTGTTGATTGCGCTTTGAGAAAACTCGGCTGCAGCTGCAGGTATCTTTAACCCTATCTGTCCAGCACTTTGGTTAAACTCGGCTGCTTACGGGCGATTCTATCACCTGTTGATTGCGCTTTGAGGTAACTCGGCTGCAGCTGCTGGTATCCTTAAACCTTCACCTGCCCAGCGCTTATAGGAAACTCGGCTGCTTACGGGCGATTCCACCACTTGTTGATTGCGCTTTGAGATAACTCGGCTGCAGCTGCAGGTATCTTTAACCGTATCTGTCCAGCACTTTGAGGAAACTCGGCTGCTTAAGGGCGATTCTACCACCTGTTGATTGCGCCTTTTGAGATAACTCGGCTTGCAGCTGCCAGGTACTTTAACCGTATCTTCCAGCACTCACCTGGGAGGAACTCGGCTGCTTAAGGGCGATTTCCCACCTTGTGATTGCGCTTTGAGATTAAACTCGGCTGCAGCTGCAGGTATTCTATTAACCGTTATCTGTCCAGCACTTTGAGGAAACTCGCTTGCTTAAGGGCGATTCTACCACCTGCTGATTAGCGCTCTTGAGGACAAACTCGACTTGCAGCAAATAAAAAAAAAAAAAAAAGAATTAACACAACAAAAACAAAAAGAGAAATGCAGGTATCCTTAAACCTTCACCTGCCCAGCGTTTTGAGAAAACTCGGCTGATTACGGGCGATTCTACCACCTGTTGATTGCGCTTTGAGGTAACTCGGCTGCAGCTGCTGGTATCCTTAAACCTTCACCTGCCTAGCACTTATAGGAAACTCGACTGCTTACGGGCGATTCCACCACTTGTTGATTGCGCTTTGAGATAACTCGGCTGCAGCTGCAGGTATCTTTAACCGTATCTGTCCAGCACTTTGAGGAAACTCGGCTGCTTAAGGGCGATTCTACCACCTGTTGATTGCGCTTTGAGATAACTCGGCTGCAGCTGCAGGTATCTTTAACCGTATCATGTCCAGGCACTTTGAGGAAACTCGGCTGCCTTAAGGCGATTTCTACCACGTTGCATTGCGCTTTTGAATAACTCGCTGCAGCTGCATGTATTCTTCTCAACCGTATCTGTTTCAGCACTTTGAGGAAACTCGGCTGGCTTAAGGGCGATTCTACCACTTGTGATTGCCGCTTTGAGATAAAACTCCGGCTGCAGCTGTAGGTATCTTTAACCGTATCTGTCCACCACTTTGAGATAACTCGGCTGCTTACGGGCGCTTCTCCTACCTGCTGATTGCGCTTTGAGACAACTCGGCTGCAGCTGCAGGTATCCTTAAACATTCATCTGCCCAGCGCTTATAGGAAACTCGGCTGCTTACGGGGATTCGACCACCTGTTGATTGCGCTTTGAGATAACTCGACTGCAACTGCAGGTATCCTTAACCCTATCTGTCCAGAGCTTTGAGGAAACTCAGCTGCTTACGGGAATTTCTCCCACTTGTTGATTCCGCTTTGAGGGAACTTAGCTGAAGCTGCAGGTATCCTTAAGCCTTCACCTATCCAGCGCTTTGGGGTAACTCCGCTGCTTACGGGCTTTCACCTTTCCGGATCTCTTCGTTCTGTTAGGTTTAATTGAGTTAGGAAGTAAAAATTTAAGTATCACTCTTCTTCGTACTTGAGATCAACGTACTACTCCGGCTATGTTTCCTAGCCTGCAAAATATTGGAGGCAGATGATTTGCACTGCCTGCAGTAGATATTTACATTCTTAAATGTATCCCCATATTTACATTCTTAAATGTATCCCCTCTGGTGATTTGTTTTACACATTTAGCTCAACGACTCTAGATTCAAACCTTAGACGATCACGACGAGTCTCAACGAACAAAAAATAAACACAACACATGGATCTGTAACGTTACAATAGAATACAAAGTTCCAAGCAAGGAACAATACTAAAATATTTGATATTTGATTTTTGAACAAGTAATTTTATAGGCAATTTCTAAAAAATATTTCATCTCGCTGGAAAAGCAAAACAATATTTTTAATTTTAAGTAAATATATTTTTTTAATCTTCCAATAGCAAAAATTTCAAGCTGATTCAGTGGAACAAACTTACTTTGTATCAACCCCAACAATTACTGCAAGATTATTGTAGAAACACTTGCCAATAATAGTACTAACCCAGTGATTATTGTAACGTCAAGAAAGACAACTAAGTATAATATGTGATACGCTGTAGTATTAACAATTAATTTACAATATTTAATATACATAGATATTGCAATTACAACAGTATTAAAAAAACAGTAAATAGAAAATTATGTCTGGTGCACATAAATTGGACGTAAAAGTTACCAGTGAGTACTATCGCATTTTCTTTTTAAAACTGCAGCAATTCTTTGATACGGTGCCTACTAATATGTCTCAGCAGCATGGCAAGTTGCGCCGTCGTGTTGAATTAGAAATCCCCTTCTGGCAGCTGAGTCTTATTAATGGAAGGCAGCAAGTCTTCTTCCAAACACTCTTATACTTTGCAGCACTTCTGGTACCGTTAATGATATTAATATAATAAATGCTTATTCAGAAAAATAAAATTGTATGGCAGATTTCTTTGGTCCAATTCATATGCGACTGGGCTCGTATAACTTGAAACATTTTAATCGTTGGTGATCCCGAGGGCAAGTTCTAATAAGAATTGTTGGATTACGAAGCGAAATTGAAACATTTCTTCGCGAAAAAATTAATGACAAATATTAGGTTGCGAGAGTGTTTCATTTGTGTGATATATTTCGCCATTTGAATTAACTGAATTCAAATATGCAGGGTCGTAACCAAACTATTTTTGACGTTGGTAAAAACAGTTCCTTCTCATTCAACAAGAAAGAAAATACAATGTTGGAAGATATTCCTGAAAACGACCTTGATGATCTGAAATCCATAGATCCACGAACATTAAAAAAATCTCCAAAATATCTAAAAGAAGAGTTGGGTTACAAATTCATTTGATGTAAACGTCGTGGAATGTGACGATGACGTTTTAGATTTAAAAAAAAAAACTTATCAATCTGCTTCTTGATTACCTTAATCAACTCCAGAAACTGAAATTTAATCAGGTCCCATGTTCAAATTTTTGGATTTCGCTGGCAGACAAACCAGTATCGAGCAGATAATCTGACAAAATGCTGTACCATTCCCCACTACATATCTCTGCGAAGCGGGATTTTCTTTGTCTTGTGACAATAAAAACCAAAGCAAGAAATACACTCAACCCTGAACATGACGATTGCGAGGCGCTTTAACCATAAATGTTACACCACGATTTGAGATATTGTTACAAAAACTCTCTCCGCATCACGGATGTCATTCATATTTATTATATGTTATGTTATTTTATATGTTGTTTGTTTAGTAAATTATATTATATTAAGTTATAAAAAGATTGTGTTTTTTATGTTAATGTCTGTCTGTTGTCTTTCCACACGTTGGGTCGCGAAGGAAATGCGTTTCGAAATTTTGGTTCGCTGACAAAAAAATGTTTGAGAATCACTGCTCTAGAGTCTAGAGCAACAAGAAGTGCTTACGCCAACATGAAAATAACAGGGGAGGATGCCACGTGACTGGGGTTGAAATACGAACTGACGGCTCAATTACTGTCCAAGTGGTGTATATTTTTACATGAATTACACGTCGTTATTGGAAGGTCTAATGACTTTTCTGGAGGGCAAAACTATTGACAACGCAACCGTATTTGCGATGAAAAAGGCTCGGGGATGCAGTAATTAGCAGATTTCGTTTTACAGCTTGCCGGATAATACTCGAAGAAGGAGAAACCTTGTGGTAGTTAATGGATCTGTAACTGATATAGCAAGACAATGGTGCAGCAAAGGAAAATGTAATTATTCGGCCTCATCTTGGCATTGCAGAAATTGAACGTCATCAATCTATGAATTACTTTTGCAATTGGACAATAATAGAATAATGAATCAGCAATTGCTTGACGTAGTGCAGCTTAAAAAACAGGTAGTTAATTCTATTAACAGTAATTCTCCTTCATTATTGTAACTATCATACGTGTCTCCTGTTTATTATTTGCAAATGCACCTGCAGCTACACCCTTCTGATAAAACTTGATACGAAGTAAATATTTTAGAAATGTCATTTCTTGCGTACGAACAGGTTTGAAAGTTAAAAGAACAACATGATAGCAAAACGCATTTGTTTCTCAAGCATTATTCACAGTTTCCTCTCACCGGAAGCATTCGACCCACTATAGTTCTATGGCATGCGAAAGAATTTATCCGATTTATTTCAAGGCACGGAAGACGGTCATTTACATTAGTTATTTTTGGATTATCGAAAGAGTTTGAGATTTGAAATAAAACCAGGAGTGTAAAGTTCTATTGACTTTTCAAGGTTTTCCCTGGTCAACTAAATTTGTTTCAAATATCATTGGATTTTCAAAATTTTGGTCTGGTTTCCGTAATTTTTACTTTTACACAATACTGCGAAAAAGCAGATTTTGAAATTTTATCGGAAATGCCCGTATCGGTCCTACAAAAACCAAAAAACGAAACATAATTTTTACAAATGTTTGTATGTGGTATGATTCTATATGGGCCATTGCTTCCTTGAAACGACCGTTCCGGATTGGATAAACTGCATTAAAGCCGCATTAAACATTTATCGATGATACACAACTTTTTGACCGAAATCCAAAACCGAAAATACGAGGATGGTTCATCAATTATTGTCCCTAATGCAGAAGGCATTTACCGACGAACACAAGTGATTTTGTTGAAATGAAAAAATTCGAAACAAGGGCTGTGATGATAAAATACCTTTTTAAGAAGGGTTTATCACCGCAGGAAATTTTTAATGACATTTCTGGAGTGTTGGGTGATTCTACCCCGCTATATTAAGTAATTAAGAATTGGCGCCGGGATTTCAAATTAGGAAGGAAGTCGTATGTATCACATGGTCCATGGTACTGAGTGATCGGAGAATTACGGTAAAATATATTGCTGAGACATGAGGTTTTTCCGTTGGAAGCGTTGAGAATATTTTGTATGAGGAATTGGGTCTGAAAAAAGGCTACGCGCAATGGATTCCGAAAACGTTGTCACCTGATTAGAAGCGAGCCAGGTTTCTCACTGCTGCAAGCAATTTGAGAGAATAATAGACATAGATTTAGATGGATTTTTGGAACGAATTGTAACTGTAGATGAAACCTGGGTTCAGCACTTTGATCCAGAGTCAAAACGACAGAGTATAGAACCGACATCGTGGTTCCCCACCCCCCACGAAAGTTCCGTGTGACTTCATCGCCGGAAAGATAATGGCAACAATATTGTGGGAGTCTTGAGTTCTTGTTCATTATTTACCACGTGATCACACAATATCGGCAGACTCTTATGCAAAACACAACCAAAAATTCGTGAGGCTATAAAGCAAACAAGGCATGGAAAATTGAAACGCGGAGTTCTGTTCCACCCCGACAACACTCCCGCTCGCAAGACCTGTGTTTCTATGTTGCTATCCACAATGCTGGATTTTCATTTTAGAACCCCCATATTAGCCAGATCTGGCCCCCAGTGACTTTCACCTGCTCGCCAAATTAAAAGCACATCTTCGGGGAACTCATTTTTATGACGATGAAGAGGTGATTACTAGTGTGAATGAGTGGTTTGCAGTGCAGGAAAGAGAGTTTTTTCTACATGCATTCAAGCTCTGCACCATCGTTATACTAAGTATGTTAACCTTAAGGGATCATGGTGAGAAGTAAAGTTGTTTCAAATGTCCAAGTTACTTGCTGCTACATCAAGAACAATAACCGATGAACCACCCTCGTACGTCGTATTTTTTGGTATGATTTATTTCGCTGACCTACACGATACTTTTATGACGCAAAAGTCGATTATATTTTTGAAATTCTAAAGCTTGTCCTCGCCCTTTCGCTTCTTTTTAACAACATTTAGGTAGTTTCTCTGTATACTACGGGTTCTTTTTCTACCTGCTAAAAATCTAAGGGAATTAACTATCACTAATATAGGAAAACTTTGTGCTATGTTACAGAAACAATTATTCTATAAATAGGATTTCCACAAGTGCAGGTTTTCATGTTTCCATAAGTATGTTACTATTGGGATTTTGCGAACCTTTTTTTCTGCCAACCCTTAAGGCACTGCAGCCACTGGGCTTATTATACCTTAGCTATAAATTTCATCTAACATAAACTAACTAGGAAGATGATAAAAATATACAGTTATAAATTATGCAGATTGTTTCAGGCATGAGAAAATGCTTTGCTCATCTTTAGCTTTATAACTAAAATAAAAAATCCGTGGTAATCCCTTATTGTCCCTCTTGCTCGAACGTTCCCTCTCGCGTTCATTAACTAATGACAAGAAATGTTTAATCCATTATTATAAAATGGCTGAACTTGCCGTAAAAGGTTATGGGAAACACTCATTGCTAGGTTCATGAACATGCGACAAATTCACTCCAGAATTGACAAAATAATTTTAAAAAGTGGGAAAATAAACTTAGCCCTTATTTTATAGTAATTGCAAAGTTATGCTAAGGTACAGCAACAAAGAGATAGCACGAGTTAATTGCATGTGGTTTGCCAATCTTTATCGGTATTCGAAAAGTTATAAATTATCAAATTGGCAAAAACTTTTCCAAAACAGGGAAAGGATTTTAATAGTATGCCGCATCATTTTAAACAGGTAGCTTCTAGATATTTCTTTTAAATTTCTAGAGACGCATGATTAATTATTCAAAATTGGAGTAGATGAAGTTGGTACCTTCTTCCGGGTGTTTCCAAAGAATCGGACACCGTTCTGTTAGACATTGTTTAGGTTAAAATAAAGCGAATAAACCTAATGTACTGGTTCGGAAGTCGATCTGTAAGTAGTAATTATTTTTTTCTTTTTATGCTAATTTCTACAAATGTGAAATATTTTATTTCAAATTGGTACACACGCTTACTATTACGTAACTACTACATTTTTAGAAAAATTTTCATAAAATGCACTTGACCGTAAGAGACACTTAACCTAGCGGTAAACGTTATGTTCAGTAGAATATTATTAAATTTTAAGTAATTGTCTGAAAGAGAATTAAAAAGCACAAAAATAAGGTACTCTTAGATCATATGCCTAAAAGCAACCGCTTTTCTTTAAAATGCCTGTCAAAGTTTTGAGTTCTCGTTACGACGTGCAATGATGCATTTTTCGTAAACACACAAAAGATATTAAAAATAAACTGTGAGGAACATTTCAAGGCAATGCGCATATGACCTAAGAGTATCTTGTTTTTGTGCTTTTTAATTCTCTTTCAGAAAATATCTCAAATTGTAATAAAATGCTACAGATAATAAAGCTAGAGCTAACATATAATGTAAATGCTAGGTTAAATACCTCTTATAATCAAGCCTATTTTATGAAAATTTTTCAATCAATGCAGTACCTAATAGTACCGCGTGCACCAAATTGGAAACCAAGACTTTTACATTTGTGGAAAATACCAGGAAAAGGAATAATAAAAATATGACGTTTAAGGCTCCATAAATTCTTACAGAATGACTTTCTACCTAAGTATAGTAGGTTTATTCGCTTTATTTTAACCTAAATAACGGTGTCCCATTCTTTTTGAAACACCCTATGTAGTAGTCTTAGGCAAATTTTTGTATTATTAGTGTTATTTGACACATTTACAGGTTTCGCTTGTTGATATGTAAAATAATAGATGTGTCACATTTTAAATGTAATGAACCCAACCCGTTTCTTTGCCAGCAACCTCGTTAACAGCATAGATATTGCTTTCTTCGATAATTAGAGCGTCACGTGCATGACGTGTCCAGGTATCTCAGTAAGTTTCTCGTAAGGTTTAACCAGGTTATAAAACCGTGATGGATTTGCAAACTGTTTAGCACGACAGCTGGATAACATACAGTATAAGTGTAATTGCTGAGATATATACTATTATTTCTCTGGGTTTCTGCTCTGGTTTTTCAATATCAGAATAAAAATTGTCCTTAATAAAAGTTTCGTTTTTGTACGTAATTTAACACATGTATTTTTTAAATCAATTAAAATAGGAGACTTCACTTAGGTTATTGAGAACTTTTAAAGTTACAGGTATTTTTATATACATTTCTAATTTGAAATTACTCATACATTCCTGTATTGTGTGTAAAAGATATGAGAAAAATTTTGATTAAACATTCATCAAAAACTATGTATCACTGAAATAAATAGTGGCTTGGGATGATGGAAAATTACTAAATGTGCTTGACAGTATACATTAAAAAATGATTACTTCCTAAATTAGTTTTATAAGATTATGTTCCTTTATGTTTCTACGTATAACTAAAGGTGGGAGAAAAGGGCACCCAGGCGTGCAATGTTCATAGAGTGAAACAGGAATTTAACACTTACTCGAAGGTCATGTAAGTGCATAATTTGCTAGGTTTACGTGATCATTTACGATATACATAAGAATATTCTATTTAAATCGCTTCTTTTACTGTCTCTATGCAGCATACGTTTAAGATTAGTTATCTAACACGTAAGGTTTCATTTTTATAAAATAGAAATAGTACAATTAGCATGACACCACTAATATCACGAAGATCATTTTGAATTAATTTGATAAGTGCACCACTATACAAAATGCAATTAATAAACTTTGTTGACCTTGCACGATGACATGAAACCTTAATAATTATTGTCCATAAATATCCTTTATCAAATTTCGTCATGCCAACTACACCACATTAGTTTATTTGTGAGTATATATCTATCTATTATTGTCTTTCTCTATTAGTCCGCAACATCCCATTGTTGGCCAAGGGCCTCCCCCATAAGGGGGGTTATTGATCTATTCTCCCATAATAAAATCTTGGCCAAGTTTAGGGTTTCCAAGAGCAGCCCTGAAGTGGAGGGGGTACATAACTTCCCAACAAAATGTAGAAGGTGCCCAAGTAGTTAAATTTAAAGCATTATTTGAAATATAGAAAATGGTTCGAAATTTGTCGTGTAGTTTGGCTCTTTCAGTACAGAGGGTTCTACCCACGACATTTAATTTTCTTTTGGGATAGGGCCTCAATTTAATGCGTTGTTCATAAGCCCCACAAAACAGTAATAAAAATTTTAATCCTACTCTGGTCTTCTTACATTGCGACTAATTTAGAACACTGTCAGTAATACTTAAATGAATGGCCTCTTTCTGGAAACGAAACCGTTAACGTGGTCGTTTGAATTAAAATCTTGTAGTGACGAAGTATGTACTTCTAAAAATATCGTATGATTTCTAAACACTGAATTTTGGACAGAAATAATATTTTTGCTTATTTTATGTGTTTAATATTTAATAGCACTTTCAGATGTGCAATAGTTACGAAAACAATTACGTATCTAGTTTAAATAGAAAAATGTCTATTTCGGAAACATGATTCTTTTATAAAAGTTTTATATTCTTATAATAACACTTTTAAATAAAGTTTTGAGTTTTATAACACAAGTAATTATAACAACTCACTGTCATGGACAGTTTATTGATTTCAAAATTCCACAGATACCCCTAATGAATTTACTTTTTGCTCATACTATAGGAAATAGTACAACAAAAAAAGTTTTGAAAACAATTTCTATGCTTAACAATAAAAAAATTTTCTAAAGCGGCGCTATCTATTCGTTTTCTACCCCGGAGGCCGTCCTCTTAATTTAAATCTAAACCCTTGTCCCACCCTAAAATCCTTATAAAAACTCTTGACGTGCTCCACTAAAATAATTTGAAGGTATATTCCACTGCAAGAAGTTTTTATAAAAATATCAAACAAAGAGCGAGGATATTGTGTATTTCTGAACAGTAAGGTGTAATTGTTTTTTTTTTACAATAGTGGAAATCTCAGATATGAACATAAATTATTTTCCATAAGTATTGTTAAGCTACCACCTAATTTCGAAGAAATACCACACAAACTTGCTAGAAATGCTTTCAAAAGTGATATTACACTTTCAAGCCAGTTGCCGTTAATCCGTGTTTGAACAGGCATTTCAATTTGCAGTTGATGGGTCACAACGTGCAATTAGATGATCAGTTTTTCACAAGTTTTGGGAACAGTGCTAATTTAAAAACTAATTTACGCGACTTTGTCAAAATACAGACACCATGAAAAGTTTTGCCGCTACATTATATTTATAAAACTGTATGCTGTCCCAGTGTAAAAATTGTTTTTGGTAAACTTTATAAAAATATTTAGTGAGACAGAGGCAGCATAAAAAAAAGTATGATTCAGAAAAAAAAAATGATTGCTCCATTTTACAAAGCCATAGATACGCAATTTTCAAATACGATTTTTTATACACCGTGATTCATCCAAATTTAAAGTTTCTTTTAATAATAATTCTTCTAGAAGAGAAAGAACCGTTTTAACATTTTTCACAAGTGAATGTGGGGATAGTGTCGTGTCTCATTAACAGTAATTTTAAGATTTCTCGGGTACCACGCAGAAAGGAAAGGGAATAAAGTTGAGAAACCTTATCGAAACATCCGCATCTTCATGCAAGACTTCTCTGGTTTGCATTTAATTAGCAAAAATGCAGCACTCGTTCTCTATACTACAAACGATATTGTAAGCGGCACTTATTGGGAGAGACAGAAAACATTTTAACGAATCTATAAACTTAATTATCAACTTAATTTAAAGTTTATTAAAATTACGAAGAACAGTTTCATTCACATCGTATACTTTTTATAAATAACGAGTGATCATAATAGAATCTTCCTCATTTATATAACGATTGATAATTAAAAGAAATTGATTTTAAAAAGTCGCACAAATCCCCAGAAAGCCCCAATTATGAATTAATAAGAACTAAAATAACAGAGTTTCATATGATGCATATGTTCTGGACTAATAAACTGTTAAAACTTCTTATAGTGAGTTTCACCCAAGAGTTGTTAAAATTTAGGAATGTATAAAACACTACATTATCTCAAAACATATCAAATTCTATTATTAAATATAAAATTTGAGATATTCAACAGAACCAAATATTCCCATATATTAATGACGTTTGAAGAACTATTTCATTCCATTAAGAAAAATGATTCCCTAAAACATCTTTATACTTGATGATACACAGATAAACAAAAAAATATTAATTTAGGAAAACGCGTGGCCGTTTCATACTTTTCTAGGAACCCCGTACTATAAAATCTGTATTATTAATTCTATATTGATCTATTTACTTAATCAATGCCCTCCTATATTCAACGAGGATATTCGATATTAAAAAATTACGGGCAAGCTTTATAAAAACAAATTACGAATTCATATTTTAATACTACAAAAAAGAAACACTAACTCACCAAAAGTAACTTGATAATTTGAATAACCAGCACGCACAGCACTAGCGGTCGCAAATATTAAAACGCAAAAATTCACATGTAAATTTAATCACCGAAAAACCACTGTTTTCTAACGTTAACGCAGTCGTATGATCGCTTTCGAAGAATGGTGGGTAAATGAAGAATATCGCCCGGTAACATCAAGGTTTGCCGGCGAACGCAATAAACGCTTCCAGTAAAACAACAAAGGCAGATCACAGTCCCGCGTAAATAAAACTAAATGAGGGTTTAAGCAGATTTGGGTTATCACAGATAAACAAGATAAACTGCTGCAAATTAAAAGAGAAGACAGGTATCGCGCAACAAGGAATGCACAGAAACGCAATGGAAACACCTTGATTAGTTACCTTGGCATAAAACTCCAATTTAATGCTAAAATATACAGACTGCAGGAGTGCATTCAAATGATCAAGATCCGGAAAAATCGAGGGAATTACTACTTACGTTGGAAATTTAGTATGTTTTGGTAAAGCTGCCACAAATGACTGAATTATTTTGTAAACCGTAATTTAACTAAACCCATTTTTTTAAATTTCAAACTGATATATGGCATATGTGAAATAGGTATTTAAATCAAGATACATATATCGAAGAACTTTCCTCTCAAAATTGTCCTATACACTTCGACCTAAACGGCTTGCTTACATTTTCTCAAAAAACTCACACAAGTTAAAAATACAATTACAAGAAAATAAACAAAGATGATAACTGGTAAAATTTGTGAAAGGTACGAATATTAACAAATTAAATCGATAAACAAGTATTTAGCATTATCGTTTTGATTTTGCGGGCACATCATCGATTTCATTATTCTTGCCGCTAAAATTAAAACTGCCGTGGATTTTTATACGTGGATATTTCGAATCTCTTGCAAATTTATCTAGTAGTACTTTAAACTAAAAGTTAGATGTGTCTCTCTACACAATCGTTCTGTTGCACTGTCACAACACATGTTCATACTTTGTATGATGTAACTATTACCACAATGGCAATTAGGATTATCTCAGGGATTTTCAACTTTATAAAAATATTACATAAAAGTAGAAAATAGAAAGTACTTTAAAAATAAATGAAAACCGGACAGACTATACTCAAGCCTAAATTACTGGGTATCACACATGTATGATGAATGATGTGTCAGAGAGATGAACATGGTACATCTGTGTGATCACGAAATATTCATATTAGTGTGGAACTATACACGAATTCGATGCGGTACATTACTTCAAGTTGGTTAAAACTGCTAGCACAGCAATAAATATTTTTTTCAGTTAAAATTTGAAAATATCCTTAGCTTTGTTATTGTATAACCTTTAAATTAAAAACAACAAATGACGAATACGTTTTCACATTAAACTTATCTAACAAAGAAAAAAAAACCTGATGATAGTAGCTATAATTATACACATTGCGAAATAAAAACAAAATCACATTTCCGTTTACCACATAGCTTATATTTATAACGTGTCAATTTTTATACATGTATTAGGAAAACAGACACTTTTTTAATAACAGTGCTTTGACCGATAATAGTTGCACGAAGAATAAACAAACAAATTATTTATGGAAAATTTCGGAAGTTGTAGGTCAGTTTGGAAAGTTATTGCATTATTAGGATCTAAATCAGACAAAAACTACGATAACTAGAGGACAAATTAGCGCTAAGTAGTCTATTACCTGCAAAAATAAAGACATCTCGTTTTGTTGCTAATCACTCAGTAGCAGCCATTAAAACCCAGATTCAAGAATTTACGCTGGGTATGTCTTAGTTTTACATAAAATTATAAAAATGTAGAGTAGGTCGTATTTCCATCAGTTCATTCCCCTTCTCGGAGACTATAATTACAACCAAAGTGATCAGAAATGTGGGAAATAGAAACAAAAAGCCATTCAACAGTAGGGTGTAAAAAGTTTGCGGCTTAAGCCGGTCCCAGACACATTGCGAATATTCGCAAATATAGGCATTCGCGAGTAGTGTGGGGCAAGGCATTTGCACTACGTGTATGCTCGTACTCGCACTCGGGCTGTTTCCATCGGTTGTCGGTAAATACAACACGAGTCAAAGGAAAATTAAATACGTTCTTCCTGGTAATCGCACTCGCCGTGGAGCCCCCAGACTATTCGTGAACCATTGCGATTACTCGTGTATACTTACGATTGCTTTGTTCCTTGAGTTTATTTTTAGTTATTGCGTAGCAGTACCACGCGATGGATATATTTACGACGCTCGCGAATATTTTGAGTAGCTCGTGGAACCTCGCGATTAATAACGAGTCTGAATCACAAGCACTCCCGAATGTTAATTGTACAAGTATCTACGAGGCGTGTGGGAGGTAGGACTGGACATTGGCTATACTCGTAAATAATCGCACTTGTGAATATTTGCGATGTGTCTGGGACCGGCTTTAGGATCGTTTTACATGGAGGGTAACTGACCTATCGCTATGGCTTGGCTTACAATTAGCTTCGCGAGTGTGCACGTGGGTTCTAGAATCTAGACACTGTTTGCTTTAGGGTGTATAGGAAGTAAACACCTATTTCTGAAGCGGGAGGGGGGGCTCTATTGATTTGCTGTAGAAGTGAACAGGCATACGGGGTGTTTTAAAATACGTTCGGATATTTTACCCACTTATAGATCTCTTCATTACAAACAAATAAGTCGTAATAAACATGGGTTCGAAAATCAACCGTTTTCGAGTTATGGAGTTTTCTTAAGAAAATAAATATTGCTTGTTATTTCAATAAGTTCCCAACAATAAAATAAATACCCGTATAAATAAAACATTTTAATTACGAATAATTAAAGTAGATGTTCTACATGTCCTCGTTTGTACACATCCTCCGCATCTCCGTAAAAATGAACGCCGCATTCTTTCACAGATTCACGGATTCCTACGTCTGCCAGGAATGTTCTATTCGTCCTCGCAATTCGTTTAAATTATTCACGGGGCTTGAATAAACTAACAGCTTTGTATACCCCCAAATACAAAAGTCGAGTGGATTGAAGTCAGGACATCTACCACCCGCCGTTGTAATTTTCGTTTAGAAAATTTGTGACCATGATTGAAAAATGTGCAGGAGCCCCATCGTGCATCAACCACATATTCATTCTATAAATGGGGGGTACATCTTCTAATAATAGTGGCACGGCATTATGCAAAAAGTCAAGATACCTTTGGCAGTAAATAAGACACTAACAAAGTTTGCGTTTTCCGCAACTCTTCCCGGTGCCCATCGGCAAAACACCAGACGTGCAGCATAATCAGCCTCAATAAGGGCCGTACCCTTTGAATATGGTATGGGTGCAGTTGTTCCTCACGTAACATTCTCCAAATTAGGGAAGCATTAATATTTGTTTCGGCAGAAAGTATTCTAGTACTGGTACCCGGATTTTCTTCCATCCTACTTAAAATGTTAACAGTCGCTTCATGAGTAAAAACTGATCTAGGCCGTTTCTTGATTTAAATACGCCAATTTTGGGTAAATGTTGAAGCAAATTTGTCACACGGAAGTGCCCGGTTCGGAAATGCTTCGACATACAAGCGACGTGCCTCATAAGAATTACCATTGGGCCTTACCATACATGAAATGCATATCTACCATTTCCGCGTTGGTGGTATACATATTCCAACAACAACAATAACAATATTGACACTTACAAAAACTCAAACAAATGTTGTTTTATCCACTTTCATAGCAGACGTGATAAATACGATTCTGCACTCCCACTTTGCGTAAATAATTTGGCTGTATCTTGAAAGCGGTTGATTTTCGAACCCGTGTTTATTACGACTTTTTTGTTTGTATTGATGAGACCTATAAGTGGGTAAACTATCCAAAGGTATTTTTTAAACAACCTGTATTTATTTAGAATCAGCATTGCGTAATTTATAACATATTCTAAATGAAAGTTGGAATTTAGCATTTCGCGTCAGAGTGAAAACGGAACTTTTAGAAATGCTTTTAAAGCCGGCGCCACACAAACGCTATTTGCTGAATACACACCAACGAATATTGGTCATTCGGCAAACACCTACTAGCGTGGAAAGACGAATCGAGGTAAATGTTGGGAACTCGCCGAGCACAGAACATTTCCCGCCAGATGTCGGTAAACTAACACGAATCAAAGGAGACAAATGTTTCTCTTTCGCCGAGTTTGGCCTACATCCACACAATCGTTCAAGTATTTGAGAAGTGCTTGGTGGTTTTTTTTTGTGCAACTAGTACAGAATTACTGTTTTAATTTTGAAAGCATTATTTTACATTCTTCAGGGCGGGGATGGCTCAGTAGTAGAAAAGCCAAGCTTTGGATATAATAGTCCAAACGTTTCCCGGTTCGAATCTCTCCAGAATCGGAAACTTTTCTAATTCCCTGGGTGATCGGTGCTGGGTCCTGGTTTCCATTTGCCATTGGGGATCAAATTAATGGCACTCCTCGTGTTATGATCGTACTAGAGGAGTAACAAGATCATATACACAAAAATATATCAGGCAGGTTAAGCATGGTTACGCACCAACACGGTAACCCGCAGAGTCGGGCCCTGTTGTACGTTGCACAAACTAAGTTAGCCTTGTCGCACACCAAAAGCGATGGTTCTCAAAGACCCGTGAAAGCTTCATAATAATAATAATAATAATACTAACAAAAATGTACATTGTTCATTACGATCTTCTTCTCCTAAGATTTCTTCTTATATTTAGGAAGATGTATGAACTACCCATGATAATAAAGGTACTTGCCGCGATTTTCACGTTATTATTAAGGCAATGATTATTGCCATTATTATTATTATTATCAAACTTCTTAATAATATAAAGTATTATTAAACACTGTTCAATAAAAATAAAATATAAAGTTTCAATGTAGTAGTAGTGGACTGACTTTGGCGTCGAACATTCGTCGATTTCCCGCTCCGAACTGATTCTCGGCAAATAGTCACATGTGTGACGAATAGTTTGGAGAATAGTTCGCCAAATAGCAAACATTCGGAATTCGGCAAATACCGCATGCGTGGCGCCGACCGACTTAACTTACCAAAAGTCACTTTTGTATTTTTATTTTCGATTAGGCGAGATCTAGGACGCGGTTTTCCGAGCATCTCTATGCACTTAGGCCACATTTCGTCCATTGTACACCCTTACTATTGTTAGGGGATGAGGCGAACAATGAATCAAGTCTTAAAGGAAACTGTATATTGTAATATAAAGTATTATATATGTAACAACGTAATTGCTACGACTCCCCGTGGCTCGACCGCTCTCCTTCCCACATTCGTAGGCACTGCCCTCTTCCCGGCTACCGACCCGTGCCCCAGTCCCTGGCTGCCAGTAGGGGAATACCCTAACATTCGGCCCTCCTGACCGGCAGTTTGTCCGCAAACGCTTCTGACCTGAAACCAATTAGTATTAGTTCTTATGGTATTCCTATACTGATGTCCGTGAGGATAAATTAATTACTGCAGCAACGGAGTTTTGCATCCAAAGTAACTACTGAATGGACTCAATCATTTCCAAAGTTCAGTAAGTAAGTCAACAACAATCGTAGATCAGGAAATAATTCAACACCACTCGTAGATCAGTAAATAATTCAACAACAATCGTA
>JABXWE010019960.1:0-11807 GCA_014611495.1 Limonius californicus | reverse complement strand
TTTCTCACGCTGTTAATTGCGTTGCGGATGTGAACCTTTGTTACAGTTGCAATGGCCGCTTCAAAATTTTCATGCAGTTGTTCTGGTGTATTATTTCTATTTAAATATAATATATTTTTCACAAATCCCCAGAAAAAGTAATGTCATATCAGCTGACCGGACAGGCCACCTGTGTGGCCCAATGTTCACAATCCACTGCAGTCCAAAGTTTATATTCAGGCATTCTGCAATAATTCTGCCATCGTGAGATGGTGCCCCATCTTGCTGAAAGTATAGTTTTTACCTTTCCCTCAAAGGAAGATTTTCCATAAAAGGAACGATATGTGTTTCCAGAATTCTCAAGTAAGTTCTTGCATTTAAATTTTCCTCATATATTTCATCCTTTGTTATCTGCATGCTAGGCCTCCTAATTAATAATTGAAACTTAATGTTAATAAAATACCATTTTCCAGCTTAATTATAATGATTATATATAGAGTATATTATATATTCGTAAAGGAAATTTGAAGAGTACAAAAATTACGCAAAAATATACCTGCAGGGTGTTCCATTTAAAAAAACACAAATTTATTCCATTGCTCCGTTCCTGTAACCCATAGTAAACAAATGAGGACGTCAATGGATTCTGCAGGAAAAACTATGTAAAAGACTAATTCAAAATTATTCTGCGCACCTAATAATAACCGAGATAAAAACAATTTTAAAAATAGCCAAATTTTAACAATCACCCTGTAGCTCCCTAACCGATCGCTATAGCAAAGATCTGTTTACGCTATTGTTATTTTCTCAAAAAAAGAGTCCGAGACTGCTTAGTTAGTTTTTTGATATCTGTCATGGGTTCCGAGATACCCTGCAAAAACATCAAAAATGAGACACCCTGTACAATATATAAAAATACATTTGATACATTGAAATGTTAACAGTATAGTACAGTATATATAAGTATAGAATAGTGACACTGTACTTACAGTTTTTGTTGATGAAAAGAATGAAATGCGATGAGCCTATAGTACGTTTACTAGACACAACCCAGTAAAAATACAGCAGCATAAAAAAAGTAGGGTACGGAAAATCCGCAAACTGGATAATCCGCACACGAACAATCAAAAGTTTTTGTACATATTATTCGTAATACCGTAAACAATCTATGTTTTACACACACACTTAGTGATCCCAACAATACGGCATTCTGAACATATCACGATGCAAACTACTTCGGAAACTTGGTTCGAATTATCATACTCATTTTACAATCAAACAATTTCGGTTTAAAACTTATCTATGCAAGGTGTCCCATAAGGTACGTTATGTGTAGTGGTACACGATCAGATAAAATAGAATTTTCATGTTGAATTTAAGATTGATTTATATGATCAATACGGAATTTACAACGTGGAATAGTTCATATATATATCCGAAAATATTTTGATATAAACTTATTCCATTTTTCATGGTGAATATGTATTTTTAATTTTCGAAATCAGACTTTGAAATTTGTAAGAATAGGTTTTGCACCTGAAGAACTGAGTAGAACTCATCCTTTGAACTAAATGAATAGGAGCTTCAAATTTTTAGAATAGTACAATATACTCGTATATCAAATTATATATCATCTGTTAGAAAGTAAACTTAGATTTCGTATCCGCAAAAGTTATTCGTTAACAGCTTCTTCCTCTTGCTGCTGGACATCGGCCAGTTTTCTGTCACGTGCTTCTCATCAGCGCTAAAGTAGTAACACGCAAATAATTTCCATGGGGACTTTTGTTTTATAGCACAACCACAAATTTTATCACAACGTAATAACTATATTTATACAGAGTATATAACTCAGTATTGAACATATAAATTCACAATGCCAATTAAAGCACACCTGTTGTGGACACCCTTTGAACCAATACTGAGGCATACAGTTCTATTACTCTATTTATTGTTAAAATCTAAACTTTAATTTATACTTTCAGTTACCATCAAAATAACCTCTATTGTGATGGTACAGTAAAAAGGTGCACATTTTTATTACGTATTTGTTATTGAAAAAATATGATTTTATGCAAAACTATAAAAATAAAGATAAAATATCGTTAATATAATATCGACAAGTTCAGTGCATTTATTTCAGTTATAATTTCTTTCGTCGATATTTACATTTAACTTGCAAGCACCTATATTAATTAATAATGAGTTGAAAAAATCTGTAATTTTTATTCAGCTATATTTGCTACTTGTTATATCACTTTACGTATTTGTATATAGCTAATAATTACAATTATCTTATTATAGTGGCCTTTAACCTCTCCGAAGTGGCGGAACACTTCTTCATTATTAAATTTTTTACGTGAACAAAAGTGTATGTATATATAAAACGATGCAACCTTAATAATGAGTTAAGAACGAAATAGAACTATTTAACAAGAATGTACATAGTGAACAAAAACAAACTTATATTAAATATAAATCTGTATTAAAAGGTATAAACTAAATAGTGCTTGATATAGTGGAAACTGTAATAGCAGAAATGCATATAATAATAATACTTTTACAAAATCAGTTGTAATTAAATTATTATTATTAAATTAAATTTCATTACTTCGTGTGCGTTCTTAATATCCGCACAATCAGGTCCAATAGAACATACAATTATCTTCTTCCTGGTTCTATGTTTTTTTTCGACTTGAGTAACATATGTTAATTAATTTCGAAAATTGTTGCTCATTAACATATGTACTTGAAAATTGTGAGAAAACGTTAAGTGCTTTATTATATATACTTGAAAAATACTCAGTTAGTCATCAAGAGTTAATTTTGGGTGTTATATTTTAATTAAGACTAAATATTGCTGAATGAGAATTAGTTCTTCTGCTTGCAGTGAAAGTCCTGCATTCGATTTGTTATATAGAATGGTTTTTCTACTCAATCGCAATTTTCAGTTCTTAATAATGAATGATTAGTCACACAATTAGTTTATAGTATATTTTGTTAATTTCCATTTACCATAACGATAGTTCTAAACGTAATTCATACTTTCGCTACATACCTGTGACGGTAGCATCTGAGGATCAACTTTATCTAAATTACACCTGTTTTAAAAACGTGTATGATCTAAAATAAAGATATTCAATTCACTTTGTCCTCATATCAATCGAAAACAATAAATCTAATCAGATTAACTACCAAAACTTAGCAAAAATTTTGTTGAAAACGTAGGTTCTGTTTAATTCAATTTTTAGGCATATCATTTACCCGTAGTTTTAAATTTTCTAAATGGTAGATATATTCAGGGTTTTGTAACACAACACGCTGAAAATACTTTTCCATCGACTCTGGCCTTACATGTAAATCTCAATCCACATTTAGCTATACCCATAACAGTCACATTTAAATGTTCAACAACGTTTACAAATCAGTAATGCATAAATTACTAACAGTTTACAAAATTACTGTGCACTAAACTTGCAAAATTAATGGTCGGTATCTATGCTATACTAATTAATTTTGGAGGTTATCTTCGGGTCCAAAAATCATTTATACCGTCCTTAATTTAAGGATAGCCTTTTGTTCCACGTATACTGTAAATTTTATTAAAAACGATATAAAATATTTATTATTATTATAAATTGATAAACATAAATAATAATGAAATCAACGGGTAATGCATAACTACAACTTATAATGAGTATCTTACAGCCGGTAAAAAATAACACTTTCTCTCGAATAAACAACACTACATTGTATTCTAATAAAAAAATTAATAAATGTTATAACTCTTAAAACGGAATTAAAATATAACACTGTTAATTTCAATAAAACTAAAATGTAATTTTGCTGTCTTTCATTAAAACGGATTTTCTACAGGGTGTCCCTAAATTCAGTTCCTTAATTAATACAGTATATGAGGCAAAGCTAAGACTTTTAGTTAATGAACTGTAGGTTGCAATCGGTTACTCTTATATCACATCTCTCATGTATTGCCATAGTTTATGACAAATGGAGCCAACTGTTCAACCCATCTTAATGTCCTAAATGCCGGGCGATATAAAAAAGACGTACATGGATTGCACCACTATAAGTACCCTAATCCCCCAAACACCGAAGCGAGTGGTACGTGCACCCATGAACAGCACCGCGTTTTCATATTGGGTTTCTGATGTATCTATTGGGATTATTATCTAACAATTTAAAAGTTAGAAAGTTTTAATGTGTCTCAAAATAAGTAAGGCTTCACTAAAAGTAAAAGCATTTGCTGGTTATCTGCCCCTACCGTTTTCTCAATTTGTTTTTTAATTCAGCAGCTTGCTATATTGCTATATTGCTTGAGTTTTCCATATCCAACAAAACTTTTTAGCTATAAAAAAGCAGTGGCTTCCAATTTTACGATTGGTGAGTTAAAACTGACCATTTCACCCCATAAACATGTTTTTATACCTTCTGATATGAATTCGTACATTGTACCGTAAGGGATTACAAAAATTCCAACTGGTAAGGCGAATTGTTCAGTCCATGGGAGATCTTAGAGGGATTAAGTGACTGTGGTGCAATCCATGGCCACCGATAAAAAAAACCTACGGTTTTCGATGTAAAGGATAATATCCATTCTCGAAGTATTTGTTTTCCGTTGGCAATTGTATGAAGTGCATATCAATTAGAAATCATTTGCCCCTTTTCGATGACTTCATTGTCCTTTTGATCATCGACGTTTGTGGTACTAAATTCAAACATATTGTGGTGATATACCAGTGCTGATGTCTTACTTCAACAGGATTTTGTAATTTGTGTTACTTATGTTTTAATCTTACTTGGTTTATAAAATAATGACTGGCACATCAAAGCATGTAAACAGGAATGTTTATTCTATATTTAGAATAAACGTTGGCATAGGACAAATAAGATTCCTGAAATGTTTTAATTGGCCAGATGGCAGGGTTGTCGGGGAGATGAAAAAAATAATGGAGAGTTGTTTTTAAAAACATGAAAAGCGGCGGATGTGTTTGAGAAACACTGTAATCCGAGCTTATATTTGAAATTCTAAATCATTTAATAACAAATGTTAATTTGGTATGGTTTATATTAAGGCATTGTAATATTATAAAGCTATTAAACTTGGACTTTGTTGGGAACTTGGAATCTTTTATTTGAATACTGGTAGAGATTATGACAACGTGGTACGAAGGTGATATGAAGGTATGGAGTTATAATTATTGAGCGACCCAGAGACCCTATGAGAGCTAGACCGGTAGAGAATTGAAGTTTGGTTTGACAGAAGCTATTAGTGTATTGGGGGTGTACGTAGCTAATTGTACACGATAATACTGTTATCACTGGTAAAGAGCAGTTATTATACATAGCAATATATTTAAAACTGTCTTTCTTCGGCGACATCTTGTTTTTTGTAGTCGGACTCGGATTTATTACTTTCTTGAAAGTTTCACAAGGAGGCAGATTCGTTATACACTTATGCTGGGAATTAAATGTCTACATTTTACGCTTCCTTATTTCTGTCAATCTTTTTTCCTGTATTGCGTTCCTGTCATAAATTAGGTCTCAGACATTTTAACTGTAATTGTAAATATACGAATATAATTTTGGCTTTTCATTAATTATAGTACATTGTACGTGATGTACTATATTTTTAAAATAATTCATTATAAATGTAAAAACACTTAAACATAAATAACGTCACTTACAATCAAAAACTTCCAAGAAACTGAACAAACCCCAGAACTAAACGCCCGGAGTGCAACCAACGGCAGCCTACACTAAAGTTCTGCAGCAAGAAAAATAGTATTATCTGGTTACTATTTATTTTTTAGTAATGGTTATGAACCTGCCACGTTCGTTCTGTTTTTTGAATAGGAAGTTTTTTTAAACAATGTAATCCTAAGGCCTCTAGAATTAGGCCACCATTTGCCGTGCACCCATTGCACCAGTCTTGCGACGGCCCTGAATTCAGGCTACAAACTAGATATACCATGGACTGCTGAACGAAAACATCTTAGCGGAAATAAAAATACCAGTTAGACTGGTCACCACTTTCCAAAGAAAAACTATTCTTTGGCCATACAAAACGAGACAATAAAATCATGCACAAACTGAGAGTACAAGAAAGGGTGCAGGAAGACGGCTTCGTGGCAGATCACCGAAACGGTGGATCTATCAGATGGTGGAAACCACAGAATCGATTTTAGAAGAGACAAATCAGAGGAGCCAACTGATAAACGCTATGGTAACTGATATACCACCGTTCCTTGATTACAGGGAAAACAGCTACAAGAGGAAGACATTACATTATACGATAACTACAGCTGTCAAAAATACCCCATAAAAATGTGAATAAAAATTCAATATTTATGTGTACAACCAACGCTTATGGAGTATTGCAAATGTTTACTGTTAATAACAAAAAATGTAAATAAAAACTTCGTTTGATTTTGTCGCATTAAAATATATTCTTTTCGGCGAAGAGTATATTAATAATTTAAAATGAACAAACTAATTGTAAATAAAGATTTAATTGCACCTTAGAATTAAAAAAAGTCTAAGCAACTACTTAGCAAATCTTAAGGAAAACCCCACGTAATATACATATAATTTTAAAAATATTTAAAACATGCCCAAAGAAATTTGTTACGCGTTACTCACAGTTGCAGAACGAATAAAATTTCCAAACCGATTACATCTAGTGGAGATTCCAGTTGTATAGACTCCCACATCCAGATTCAGCATCCAAAAATAACTCCTAAAATATGCCATTTATCAAAGTCAAGAACAAATTATATTGGTCAGTTAGATTACTGGGAAATGTTGGTCAAATTCCAACAACTCCTTGCAACCGAGGCCATCTGTGGCTGCTTGGTTAAACTTCAAAGTGCGTAGGCGTGTGACGTAAAGCTACGCAATCATTGAGGCGTACGCATACGTCATAAAATGTACACAGAAAATGTGCGACGTAATGTAAGTCGCACATGTTCGCATCCCGACTTCAGTTTTGTCAATAACAAAACTTGATTCATGAACTTGGTATTTCGAAGGAATTTCTCAAACAGCGGCCAGGTCGCTGTTATCGAACTCGACCGGAACGTTAGTTTTGCAACATTTCGTAAACATTTCGTAGCGACCTGAGATATCGTATTTATGAATGAGAAGTTTTTACAGCGCTGTTACTCACGCAGGAATGTGTTTTTATGAAATATCGCTAGGGGTTCTTGACTTCCATAATTTGCAGCAAAAGACTTTTATAATCTGTTGCAAGAATTTGCAACATTCTTTAGTATGAATTCGCCTTAACACACGGCTAAAACTGTTTGTGTAAGTATTCCAAAATTTGACCCACCTAAATATCGATTCTAACGTTTATTTAACATAATCTACAAACATTTAGTAGGTTTTAAAAGGTTTGGGCTATTCTCGTTCTAGCAATTAGCACTATGATATTCTATTTACTTGTAGCTTAATTTATTTTAGCATTATAAATATAATTTGAATTAAACGAAATCTAAGTTTTAATATTAAATCAAATCAGAGTAGTGTAAACGTTTCCTTGACGTTTCTACAGTATGATCAACAAAATTTTCGATTAAGTTGGCTGAGGACCTAGAAACATGCGTCTTTTTAGCTTATAATATTTATTATAATAATTATTATAATAACGACTATATTCTGGATATAACAAGCGTTTACGGCACCACTGTTTATTGTATTGTATCTTCCGTTTACTACGATCGTTTATCCCGGAAACAATCAACATAAATTAAATGTTTTTAATGTGTCTAGTTTGTGACTGAGAAAAATTCTACACCAAGTAAACTTTACGTTAAACAATCTGTTGAAGAATATACCTCAAATAGGGCACTAGTTTATGGTATATTTTTCGGTTTGATGTCTAATTTCTGCCTATATTTGCTTTCTTTTTCTCTCATTCAGTCATACTACCGCCCCCCTACCCCCTTCGGAACCGTTTTCGCATTACTTCAGAGGGGTACAGGCGTCCCTTACACACTAAACATTCATGCAACATGCACCCTAAACTTAACTAAGCGAAATGCGGTCGCCCCAGCTGGGATTGGAACACCCCTGCCGATCGGTATTTTTACACACAATTTCGGTGAGTTAATATGTAGACCAAATAACGAACAATTAAAATAAAACAGCTAAAATACCATAATTTATACTGTGTATGTGAGTATTTATTTGTGTTTTAATAGTGCGAAACGGCTCATCAAATTTTTATAACAATTTTTAAATGTGAAAATGTATTTTTTATTATACCTCAATCATAACCTCTGTTTTTGAAACTAAAAAGCTTGCAAAAACGGGCTTATATACAAAGCAAAGATGTTAACTATGGTTTAAAAATTAGTGTTACAATTTACCTTACTTGTTGGCCATCCAGCTGGATAATTTTTCGTATTCCTTGCAATACGCTTGTTTAGATTTCTCGAGGATTAATTGCTGTTCAGCTTATTCGGCTAACATTCTAATCTCGGATAAAATATCCTCGGATGTCAATTTCCTTCTTTCGTTATAATCTTCAGATTGTACTGCAGGTATAATACAAAATAGCGTATAATACACGTGTATAAGAGTCTTTAAAGCACTGCTCCGTTAAAAGGCACTCGGCTTCGCCTCGTGCTTTTAAACCCGTCGCGCGTGCTTTAAAGGCTTGCTTATACACTTGTATTATAATATAATATTTGTTGATAAGAAATATAATATTTTTAGTTTGTATTGTAGAAAAATCCTTTTGGAAATATTACTCTTAATGAATATAAAGAAGATATACTTATAAAGTCTCCATATTTTCTTTCTTTTTTGTATTTGTTCTAAAACTTCTTCGTTCGAAAGATATTAGATAGGGGAAAATGGAAAGCTGCGACAAATCAGTTCCAGGACTGACGACCATTGAGGAGGATACTTGTAAATTGTGGTGATAGCTCAGTTGGTAGAGCGCTCGCTTTCTGAGTAAACCGTCGATTCTGGCTTGGGTTCGAAACCTAAGCATTATTATGCAGATTTATAAAAATCTTGTCTTCAACTCACCACACACAATTTCTCAATCTGGCTTGCAACCGTGGGATCTTAATACTAAAAACCATGTCTGGAATTTATGTCGTTCGGATTCGGCGTTAAACTGTAGGTCCCCGTGTTTCTACCTTAGCGCTGAGAAGAAACACGTGGCAGAGAACAGGCCGTTGCCTAGCAGTGGGGCAAGAAGGCTGTGAATGTAATACTTGTAATCCTGAAGGTCTCGTTATAACCAAGTTGGACTACAATTTTCAATGAATTATACTGATGATATTTTGTTATACCACGGAACACTAAGTTATCATAATATCAACTGTCACTGTTACCATATTGCTGTTTTTTGTTCCATATAGAAAATATCAACACTTCTACGGATTTACTTCTTATCCAGTAGAAGGCGTATTTCCAGATTTTATTTTAAAATAATCTCACATCGGCCGGATTCGAACCCGCATCCCTTGAATCTAAAGGCAAGTGCATTAACCACTAGACCACCTAGGCTGGCTTTAAACTTATGTAATTATGCTATCACATTACAGTGTGAAGACAAATTTTGCGAATTCTTGCAATTGCCGCTACTGATTTCTTGACAGTTATATCATAACCAAACTTTATATATACGACATTTATTTCACTTCATGTATTACCAAATTAGTGAAATCAATTATAATCACAGCGCATTCCATGACCTATCTCAGCCGCAAAGATACAATGGTTCTGGTGTATTCAATTTAATGGAAAAAATGTGAAGCTAGACGAACTTAAGAAAATACATACTCTTCATATTAAAAATGGTTCATATATATATAATAAATGGAAATTACAATCCACTAAACATAGAATAAAGTTTCAAAACAATTAAGCCCGAACACAAACCATCTTAGACTAATTTTTAGAAATGCTTACTTAATCCTTGTAGCTCCATCTAGAGCACAGGACGCCCCAAGACGTTTCTGTGGCAAAATTTATAATATCAAGGTTGCCAGTTCCCCAAAAGATAACGAATGTTTTATTAATTGTTTCTTACCTTACTTCATTGAAATTTATATTTATATTTAAAAATAATAATAATCACAATTCCAACGGTTTTTATTTCAGATTCATGTGTATTTCGACAGTTTGCATTTCCTTTTCAAAAGCAATTATTATTAATATTGCAGTTAAGGAAACAACACACTGGATCTCAAAGTTTCCAATAGTAAGGAATTTATGAGCTCAATTTGCTCATTCATTAAAGGTGTATTTGTTCAAGTGTGTTTGTGAATTTGAAGTATATCCAATTTACGTTTATCATCACAGGAGTGTAAAAATATTATTATATTATTTGATATCGATGCGTGATTGTGTTCGAATAAGCCTAGTTAGATTTTTTTGGGTGTTTGTATTTGTATGAGCGTATGTGATCTTTGTATCTGGTATCACCATTTCTAATAGTCTGGCTTATGTATACAGAATTACACTGTGAACAGTTTGTTTTGTAAATACCTGATTTTTACAAATATTTTGCGTTGAATAAAGTGCTGAACATGTTTTTGTCGTTGTATAAACTACAATAAATGTACTTGTTTCGATTATAATTTTAGCAATTTTCTCCGATAGATCACCGAATTAAGGAATTATAGGAAATATATTTAACATTGTTCGAGTGGTCTTCTCGAAATATATTTTCAATTGCTAATTTATAATCTTTCGTTTTGATTAGTTTGTGTTGTGTATATTCTGATTTCAACAAGCATGATATTAATATAAAAAAGAGAGTATGTATGTGCAATATGTGTTTCTTTAATGTAGCCGGCTGGCGTATTACAGATGATTTTATTAGCTGGATTATTATTCGTTTTTCAGATATAGAACAAAAACTCCAACTTATTGATAACTAATACACTAATGCAACTTAGCAAGAATCCATTCAGATTTATCAAGCAAAATCGTTTTATAGTTATCGGGCAACTTCCGGCTTAAAACTACTTAATTAGTAATTACTATTATGTAAGTACCATAGGACGATAGAAGCAAGTACAAAAACTGTTTACAGTATTAGCCAAAAATATTTTAGTTTTTTGATTTTTTCTCAGCACAATGAAAATACACTTTATTGTTAAAATTGATACATGTATTACTATAAAAACTAGTTAAGTTAACTTTACAAATCCCCAGCCCGAGTCATTTTTTTCAACCCGTCCCTGTAGTTGTATGTGTAGTACATTGGCTTTGCTTCAATATAGTATCTACTGAGTACTGGGTACCACGAAATAAGCTAACAGCTTGTAACTTTTCTCAAACATATTATTTTTAAATTTTATATTAAAGTATAACTTTTAAATGCGCAACTTTAAGCATTTTTTAACCTTAGTTCTTACTTCCGGTTTGCCCAGAATTGATATCAAATTTTTGTTTTAATTAGAACTAGCTCTGTGTTTTGTGATATAATTATTCGTTGCAAAATTTGCAATACATTGATATGTCGCATAATGACATTTCAATTCAAAATAACCTAAATATTCACCTTTCTAAAAAATAATAGAGATAATAATTAATGATATTCATAATAATTTTTGTATTGTTTGCATTATAAACAATAACGTAATCTAGGGTAAGTGTTCTTTTTATTAATTTGTTTAAAAATTTTATTGTAACAAAAGATTTTTTAAATTTTCCCACTTGAATTGTATTAGGTACACTTTTTAAATTGTCATTTTATTTGCTTTAATTTAATACCAATAACATACCTGATTATTTTTGAAATTGCAAGAAAATATAAACTTTAAAAACTTTGGAATTTTCAATAT
>JABXWE010019959.1:0-28485 GCA_014611495.1 Limonius californicus | reverse complement strand
TTCTGGTGGCAAACACATCTCAGCGTTTTCGCTGTCTGAATTATTCATACCTAGTTCTTACTGTTTTTACGAATACGAAAATTTAAAACTGTTTTTGACAGTTACTTCAAAAACAAGTGGGAGATCCAAGCGCTAACGTGCCACGCCCATTGGATTCTTATTCATTATCCCACCGTTTTTTACAGAATCCAACGGCAATGGAGATTCTTCAACTAAAAAGGTATATGCAACGAATACATTATATTATAGTCGTAGAGAAATTAATAACTTGTATTTGTTGGTGTGTAGTATATTAGTAAATATTTTCCTTTTCAACCGCAAATTTCTTTTACTTGTATCTAGGATTATATGTTAACGGTTGGTAACATGTTAAATATATAGCGGCTTTATTAAAGAAAAGCTTCTCTATACGGTACGCATAGTATTCGAGATATAAAAAGAGCACATTTAAAACTTAAAAGCTCATCAGTGGCGAACTGGAATTCTTGTCCCTACGCGAAAAAATTTCTGGGCGCCCTTGATATACAACGCTAAAAGAAAATTAGTCAAAAGCAAAAAAATTCAAAGGTTCCAATAGCCAACTTTTTGAATAATGATGCCTCTGGTAGGTGGCAGGGCTGGATTAATTATTATCTACTCGTAACTCGTAAGCAATATAAGTATATACATGCTTAGGGAACCAAGATGGAAGAGGGCACAACAGAATTATTATGTTTGACAAATTGTCAACCGGCTTTTTTTAGGTTGACAAAATTTAAGAAGAGGTGAAATTTACGGCCTTGGTCCGACGATGCTTTTTGAGATCAATTGGTTATGGGATTCTTCTTTCATCGTAATATGTATTGGTGGACTAATAAATAAATAACTGAATAACTTACACACTCGAAGACAGGTGGACAAACAAAAAGAAAATCCCCCTAGGGCTTCCGACCCTTACGCGGCGGCGTATCTTGCATACCCCTATTTACGCCACTACAACCGATGTAGATATATTTATTTATAAATTAAAATATTAAACATTTGTAGTAATTAATAGAGCTGTGGTTGTTAGACTGCGCAGTTTCAGTGTTCAAGAATTCTTTAACCCTCCGGCGGGCGCGCCGGCGGCAAAAAGCCGCAAATTTTCATTTTACTGTTATAACTAAGATATGGTGAGCCCTGTAATATTGTGCGTCTTGGTATTCCTTCTTTATGTTATTGGCTCCGTGTACCTACAGATTTGGTGCCATATGCTATTTCCGGTCAGTTGTTACAGGCGTGAGATTCGAAGCAGGTTGAATTTGCGGTGTGTTTGCCGCAGCGCGCGCCCGGTCATGTAACTTTTATTTATTGTTAAATTATTCATATTATTGTGTAGTTTACAATTTACATGCATGTGTACGTGTACGTACGTGATTAAGCATGGTATATTTGTCTTATTTTACTACATAAAATATATTTTCTTTGATAGTTGCAAGCTAGAAATGTGAAAAACTAAATGCGGTATAAATGCCGCGGCGCGCCCGCTCATGTAAAACAAAAAGCGCGCCCGCCGGAGGGTTAATATAGTATGATACACCTTGATTTTTTACAAAAAAAAATTGTACACCCTGTAGTGGCATCCTACTTCTGAAGCCACTGCTTGCTTCAAAGAGTTGGCTCATTAAATTCACTGCAATTTTTTTGATTTGATTCCACCTGGTAGTGTAGCTCAGCCATTTTCGAAGTGGCTGAGAATCACCTTTTATGTATACACCAATTTTGAGTGTATTCCCAGGTAGGTATTAAGTTACCTGTGCACCCAATCGTAATTTTGAAGGTCCCCTTCCACCATAAAGCGAAGCCAACATAAAGCAGACTGTAATTTCTCCTTCTACCAAGTTCCCGCCTACATGTATGGCGAACACGGCGCATCCTGCCGCCATGACGTATTTTATTACTTTTATATCGCGGTCCTTTTTGATCTAATGTGAACGACCTGCAGTGATAATATTTTATCTTGTACTTCGGGTTTGCTGATTAGGTGCTAATGTGTCTGATGATTACTTCATCGAATTTACTGTATGTTATGGCAATATTTTAATTAATCATTGGTCAAAGTCTAGCTTAATGGAAACTGATTAAGTTCAACTAAAATTACTTTTATACTGGGCGTCTTAAAATTGACAATCGTGGGATTTTATTCACGGGGCTAAAACAAACCTAAAATGAAGAGTGGAAATTTTAATATTTATCTACCTATATTAATCTTTTTCAAAATCCATGAAAAGATATTGTCTAGGTACATTTGTTGTCACAAAATTGTTCAAATGGGCTGCCTCCTACTTTAAGGCAAACATTTGCACGATTTATCATGGAAGCACGAACCCCCATCATATTTTCGTTTATTAACGTCACTCTTCGTTCAATAGTAAATGCACCTTGGTTCATTTCCAACAGAACTTTACACGAAGACCTAAAGATACCTACCATACGTCAGACAGGTAATTAGACAAAACGCATAAAAACACAAAACTCGACTACAATTCCACCTAAATGATCTTCTTCAGCCAACTAGACGAACCGCCAGAGAGAAGATTGATACGAAAGTGGCCACAAAATTTAACTAGATAAATAATGTTGCATTATAAATTATATATTATTGACATTGGACTCTGTATAGGATAATTACCACTGGGTATGATTCCCTCCCTGCCATAGTTATAACCACACCATTAGCTTATAGTAAATTATAATAAGTTATTTTCTGATTGATAATAAAGGAAAGTTAAAAAAAAATTAACACCACAGCTGCGTAAATACGAGTTACAACATCTACCGGAGTCACACGGGTTCGCTATAAACGTTTTCTTTCAAATAGGGCCAAATAAAGAAATCCAACGGATTCAAATCCGGTGATCTAGGAGGTCATGATATTCGCTCAAGAAAGGAAATTTTCAATCAGGGAATTTCCCACTTGTATTCTATAATGTGACGGTGGACCATCATGTTGGAATCCACAATTTAATCTAACTGTAACTTCATCCAGCAATGGCAGTTATAAATTTTCATTTAAAAATTGAAGATACATCACTGAATTAAGTCGGGTAGGTAGAATGTGTGAACCAAATTACATTGTTATTTAATAACCCAGCCCAAATGATTATTGACTATCGTCTTTGATAAGATCTTTTGGGTATTAAGTGAAGGTTTTCATCTCTTCGTTCATGCAGGTTATGAGAATTTATGGTACGTACCTGTCTCAGTAAATGCGGATTCATCACTCCACATCATATTTTCAGTGAAATGTAGCTCATTGTTACGCTAGGTATGCAAAAATCGTCTACAAAATTTGACACGAAGGTCCTTATCCCCGTCATGCAAATTTTGAACTATTGGAGGCCTGAATGGATGCAGATCATTTCTCCTTAATCTGTGAATTGTATTTTTTATAAATGAGTTTGGGCTATAGAAGTCGATGGTTTCTACTTAGTTCCGCCTCTACAAATTCAAGAACTTGCTGTTCTTGATCGACGCTTTGTGTAGATTGACGTCCTTCCTAATTTCTTTGAGGAATTAAATTACCTCCCACATAACCAAAGTTACCCAAAAGATATCTAAAAGTTAATATCTCAAAAATACAGAGCCACCATTAGTCAAGCAAAAGTTAACCTGTAGGTTAATTATGTCACAAATTAGTTAACTGTAGAGCAACCTTAAGATCGCTGAATGGTTAACCATGAAAGATGTCCAACCGCTAACCTTGTAAGTTATCTTTTGGGCACCTTCTTGACATATCCAAAAGTTAACCTTGAAAGTCGACTTTTGGACATCTCCCAATATACCTAAGAGTTATTCTGTGGTTAACCGTTATACTATCCCAAGAAAGTTATCTTTGAAGGATAGCGACATTGACGGTCAAGAAGTGAACTGAGAAAATGTAACAAAGAAAATATGTACTCACAAAAAGTCTCAAATTTAACTTTAATATCCAAAACAGTGTTTTTACTGCGGCTTCTTAAGGACTTTTACTAAATATGGAACTGCTAAACTCTTATTTTACTTATCCTCTTCATAATGCTTAAAGTAAATTCGGTTTTACTCGAAAGGCAGGAAACGTAAGTATCTGTAACTAATCTATAAGGAATCTAGAAGATTCCAACTTGTTTTATTTTTTGGGTTTTGGGTTTGTTTGAACAAATGCCACAATAATTTAATGGTCACCTTTTACTTAAGAAACGATTACTTACTCATTTCTGTAAGTAAGTAATTAAAAAGTGGGAAACAAACAATAATAACATTTCATTTAGATTCAAGTTGTGAATATTTTTAAACCCAATGGCAATATAGTTAGTTAATCACAACAGTATGTGCAACTATTAACAACCACTTACTATGGTTATTTATTAGCAGGGATTTACAAGTATCTTCTTGTTAACTTTTAAAACCTTTTATAGAGAGCCTGTAACCGAAAACTAACCACTATAGGTCGCTTTAAAGATATGCAGCTGTAAAGTGCACTTGAAAGTTAGTCAACAGTTAACCTGTTTGGATGCGATAAAGTTAACTATTTAGAATAACTATTTCTCAACTTTAAGTTGAACGTAACGAATACTGTAATTTTGCCAACCACTACGGATGCACAAAAGACGCTTTTAAGTTACCCCAGGTAGGGCATCTCTCCAGGTTAAAAAATGGTCACGTTGTGGACAGTCAGGGTTAACTTTGGTTATGTGGGGCTGTTTCCAATAATCTTTGTTCTACTTTTTGCATCAGGGTGCCGACAATTTGGAAACGTTTCCGTATATGCCCTAGCCGCACAAATGGTATTGTCATAGGTATAGTATAGGTATAGGTATAGGTATAGTTGCATATTTTGCTTTTTTAAGGACAACAAGCTATAGGTTTTCTGGTTGTTATATACAGTGTAATTCCATTATTATGGGCAAGGATTACGGGTCTGCTAGTCCCGGTTGGGATCCATGTGCAATATTTTTTTTTTTTTCTGTATGGCCTCTACATTTACCGCATAGGTAGTTCTAATAATTTATCGTAAAAAAAGAATCTTATTTGTAGTGTCTTATTTGATCCTAATTTGAGAATTCATCTCATTAACAGATATACCTATAGATTTTTGACCAGTTATATGAAATTGTTGATATCATGTTATATTGTGCAAAGAAAAATCTTTATTGTTATGATAAAATAAACTTGAACAAATATAGATTGATAACTTATAACGCAAACCAGTAACCACACACTTTAAAAAAATCTTACTAAATCCATACATCGTCCATTACATTTTTTATCTACACATACTTATTGTATATATTTTGCCAACATTCTCCTTTCCTCAAAGATGGATTCATCATTATTTATTAAACGGATGTTATCGCCCATATTACCAACATAACTTTTATTTTAAAGCACTCCGCACAAAAGAAATCCATTAAAATCCAATCGGAAGTTTTTGGTGGCCAACAAATAGATCATGCTTTATTACCAATCAACATAAAAGACCGCTTATTTAAAATTCTCCCACGAGCATTGTAAGATGGAGCACCATCTTGTTGGCAAGTAATTTGATATCGTTGATGTAATGGTAGCTCGTCAGATAAATCTTAGGTTTGTGTTTATTAATTGATAACATCAAATGCTACGTCAGTTACAGTTGTTTCCTATAATACCACAATAATCGTTCATGCATTTCCTTCCAATTTTTTATTTTCACATAAATTTTTGTTTGTTTTTATGAACAGTTTATCAATTGAAAATTTCCGTTATTAGAAATATACCTTTATTGGTCTAAACTGCTTCCATAGAGAAATGATACCGCGTGTGATACGCCCTTGCATAATTTCCAGAATGGCCATGGATTACAAAGGCCTGCAGTTATAATTTTTGTGAAGACAATAACAAATACTCATAACTACGATTCTTCAAATTCAAGGTTTAGCAATGCAATTGCCGGAATGACGCTACAGCACTGGAATCAAGTAAATATTATCAAAAGTAAAGCAACATATTGCAGATCACCGTTTTATCAATAGAGGAGTGTCAAGCGAAAATTGAATAGCTGTTATTTTCTGCGCAGGACGCTTGCGCGAACATCGTGTTTCTGTCAGGCGTCATGGAGCAACCAGTCAATGCTAAATTTTGCTGTAAATTTCGGAATTCTAACAGAAATGTTGAAAATTGTGTATGGCAAGTCGTACTAGTGTGTTTTAATGGTTTAAACGTTTCAAGGATGGATGTGACGATGTTCAAGATGACGCTAGAACCAGTCGTTCGTAAATCTCTCAATATGCAGACTCGATTGTGGTAAAATATTGCTGAATCGGTATCCGAGCGCTGGCAGATGAGCTGAACATCAATAAGGAGACAATTTGAAAAATTTTGCAGATTTAGGAAAGAAGACGATCTCTTTAAAATTCGTGCGCAGATTCTTGCGGATGAGCAAATACAGAGAAAAGATGCACGTGCACAAACTTGATCCGACAATGTAAAGTTTCTGCCAATTCTGCACTGATTGTAAAGTCAACTTTCATGAAACACGATGTAATGTTTTGTTAGGTCAATGGCCCATCCTATACCTGACTTGGTACCAGCAGACTATTTCCTCTTTCTTAAAGTGAAAACTAGTCTCAAAGGAAGAAGAGGAAGAAGAGTTCAGGGTGTAGAAGATATTTAAAAAAATACAATTTCCGAATTGAAAGAAGTGCTTCGGCCGCCTTTGCTACTGTTTTCAAAATCTTTTATAACATGGCAATAGGTCTATTAAAGTGAATGGAGATTGCTTTGAATAAGTACCAAATATTTTTCGAGTTATTTAAATTGTATTTCTTTCTATTGCGCCAGTCCGGAAACATTTAAAAAAAATGGTGATCTGACATCAAAATTATTCTTTTATTGTACTTTAAGGACATTTAATACGTATAAAGGGTCAATGTTTAAATCAGTGTTTAATATTTTCTTGTTTTTGTATTATAACCACAAATAATAGCCAATTCGTCAATTCAATGCGATGTATAGTAGATTTAAAAAAGTATAGGTTATAAAAATAAAAAACAGATAAGATCTTATTTTCTGTCCATCATTCATCTAGATGAATACAAGAGCTATAATTTTTCTTCATTTCATTAAATGAAATTTTAGATTGCCACTATTTTAATCCTGCTCTATTTACATCTCACACTAAAGTAGAAGTGGTCAGACTGTTGAATCAGGGTGTACGTCAATTTTAGACAACTCTATATATGGAAATATATTGTGTGCCAACCGTTTTTGTTACCTAGACCTAGAAAGTTCTAATTTTTTTGTGGAAGTTGAGAATTGAGTTCGACAATGGGTACCTAGTTTTGATATATCGTAAAATATTTATATTTCCGTATGTAGACCTTTCGGTCTACACCACAAAAAAAACCTGTACTAAATCTATGAATGGAAACATATTTGAATGTATTTTAGTTTTCTTGGTGCAGTATGTAAAACCTTAAATCGAATCTACGAAAAATTCACAAAACTTAAAAAAAACTTCTTTGAATTAACAGTTCTAATTTTAAAATAATAATAAATAATTAATTCTAAAAACTAGTACCATATAATTTAATGTATTTTAGTATAAAAAATTGTTTCATTAGCTTCCAAATTCGCAGATTTAAAGCTTTGGATTACCTGAATTCATACATGATGATTTTTATTCTAGATATAGACAAAACAAATAGAAAATTATTTAAAATAATACAGAGTGTTTTTGGTAAATTATGTTATACAGGGTCGATCAGCTAAGTTGTCCCCTCTCAAAACAGGTTAACTCAACCCACCACACAAATAGCATGACAACAAAACTCACTTTTTCTTTAAATTAATTAAATTCATCAATGTTGCCTACCTATATCAATACTAAGACTAGCTGTCAATTTATTTAAATAACGAAAAAAAATAGATTTGTGGCTTCGTTTTAGCGAATGCCGCGAAAATGCGGCCGCAGCCTATAATTTAAATATTAGGCGCTATCCAACTAGAAAACCACAGTCTAAAATGGCATTTAGACGCCCTGCAACGTCTTTATGAAAAAAATGTTAATTTTCTAATTCCAGAAGCTGTAGAGTCAGAACTTTGCAATTTTATATATTTTTTCAGAATCAATTTCTTTTGGATTCATCTCCTCTATATTTTGTATTGTTTAGCAGTCAGGCAAAATTCTCAAATAATGGTGACGTGAATACGCATAACTCATACTATTACGCACAGGAGAATTCACACTATATATGTGTTTCCCATTTTCATACAGCTTGATCTGTAAATGTTTGGTGCGACAAACCATATTATTGAACTACATTTCTTCAATGAAAATTTAACCGGCCTCGATACCTGAATTTTCTACAAAACATTTGACTCAGATTGTTGGAAGATATAATATCCAATGTACGACAAAAACTACAACATGATGGTTGTCTTGCTCGCTACAGTTGGATTATTAAGAATTTATTAAATACTGTATTTGGAGTCAATTGGATTGGAAGAGCAGCTATGCTTCCATGAGCACCATGAAGTTGCAATATGATTCCTCTACACTTTGTCGTTGGGGTACAATTATAAAAGTAGTAGATATACTAAACTCTGGTAGTAAATTAGAATAATCGTGGCCTGTACATCAATCACACCTGACACCTAATCGTTTTTAATACGAATTAGACAATGTGTCGAAGCAGATTGAATTTTGAACATTTACTGAATTAAATCAATCTTTCGGATTTATTTTTTGTTTTTCACTTGTTTAAGTTTTACTATAGTACGCTCGCACCAATGGGTGCTTTTCTTTTAAATAAATAGTAATATTAGTAAAACTTTAAATCACTAAAGTAAGAGATCAATTCGACAGAAGCTAACTAGGGTCCGTTTCTATACTAATAAAAATCAAATAGTCTCAGTTGTTGTGATGCTTTTACCACTTTGATGAAGGACAACTTAATTGATCAACCCTGTCTCTTCTTGATTTATATAGAGATAAAAAACAAATTTCAAAAAGTATAAATGTAGTACATGCTATTGGAATATAATCTTTGTGTTGTTACTACTGTCAAATTGAAAAACATAAAAAATACCATATGCAGCACACAGGGTGATATTTAAAAGGGAGGGCCCTAAATATCTCATTAACTAAATTTATAAAATAATATATATTTTCTAGAAACATGTAATTTAACGGTAACGAATGAACAGAAGTTTCCTTTAGTGTTTGTTATTTTCAGTATATTTTAAACGAGGAATGAAGTTTGGAGAATTGTTACTTGACTAAAGTAAGCCATTTTTGAAATAATTTAATATAAGCTCGACAATGTACAGGGTGTCCACGAAATGAGATACTTAAGATACTATAAGGTACTTGTAGAACAAGGATTTAGAAGCTGCTTATAACTCGGCTTAAAACACCGGTCGCATTCTGCTAAATTTACATACTGCGAAAAGGCTAAGGTTACCTAGGGATTGTGACTTAAGCAAGAAGCTTAAATTCTCTGTTTTTAATTCATTATTTGTAATTACCTTGTTTAGTTGAACTATACTTCTTTATGTTAAACCTAATAAACTATATATCAAAATTAGCTTCTTCAATTAGCTTTCATGAATAATAAGTCACTTAATGACATAATTTTTAAACTTAAGAAGTAAATAGCGCAAAGCAGTTGTTGATGAACTCCTGTGCAAAGTAGATATTTATTTATACTTATTTAAAAATGTGGACACCGTAGACTGATAGCGAACATTTAATTCGGCGAAAAATATATCAAATGCACCGGAATAACTGCTTGCTTACGGTAAAATTCTTAAATCAAAGATTTAATGAAGATTATACTGCAATACCAGCCAGACACTTCAAGATAAATATAACAGCATAATACAACCAAAATTACTTCGCAAAACACAAATAAAAGAACTAGATGCTGACTCACAGTGGAATAAACTAAAACAAGAGATAACAAAAGCAGAAGAAGCACAACGGCAGACAAAAGAAAAACAAAAAGGCCGTGCAAAGAAACCATGGATAAAAGACGAGACTCTTGTAGTAATAGAGGAAAGGAAAACCCTAAAGAAAAGAGGAACGTTAAATGAACAAGCAAAACATAAATACAATGCATTATCAAAACAAATACAAAAAATGTGCAGAAAAGACAAAAATGATTATATAAAGGCAATCTGCAGGGAAATCGAACAACATTCAAATAAAAATGAAACACAGGACCTCTTCAACAAGGTAAAACTGTTATTGCGAAACTTTAAACCAAAAAACACATAAATGGAAGACAAAGATAATAAACTACTGTGGAAAACATCAGACATAACAGAAAAATGGAAACAATACTGCAATGAACTGTATACAGATGTAAATGCAGAGGATGGAGAAAACACCGAGAATGAATTATTAAAAGAACAAGAAGAAGAACTGAATATATTAAAAACAGAAATGGAAAATGCCCTCAGAAAACTGAAAACAAACAAATCATCGCAGAACTGCTGAAAGAAATAGGTCCAGAAGGAATTGAAATAATGACGAACATTTGCAACAAAGTGTGGAAGACAGGAAAATAGCCCAAAGACTGGACAAAATCGACCTTTGTCCCTATACACAAGAAAGGAACAACGCGCAAATGCAAGAACTACGAAACCATAGCGCTAATCTCTCATGCTAGCAAGGTGTTACTAGGTATACATAATAGACCAACGGCTTAAGAATTACCTTGATAGACAAATTCCCGTAGAACAAGCGGGCTTCGTCCAAAGAAGAGGAACAAAGGACCAGATATTTAACACAAGACAATTAATAGAGAAAACAAGAGAATTTAATATACCTATGGTCATATACTTTATCGACTGCAGCAAGGCCTTCGATTACGTGGGATGGAAGTTCCTATGGAAAGTGCTCGAAGAAATGGGTGTACCAATACACCTTACAAACATTATATGAGGAAAACGAAAAAGACGTAAGAATTGGAAACGAAACTTGCCCCGTCATGCTTGTACCACATTGACCTTCGCACAACAAGAGGCACATCTTCTAATAGTTCGGGCAAGGTATTATCTAAGAAGTCTAAATACATGGCACCATTTAACCGATGTGGTAATACATAAGGTCCGACAACATGATCGCCTACAACACCGGCCCAAACGTTAACAGTGAAGCGTTGTTGAAAAGCAATTGTGAATGTAGAATGCGGGTTTTCGAAATCCCAGTGATGCATATGATGCCAGTTATTGATACCATTCCGTGTGAATTGCGACTCATCCGTCAGAGAATTTCATTTAAAAATTCTGAATTGTTTGCGGTAGCATCTACCAACCATTGACAAAACTGTAGGCGCCTCAAACTATCAGCATTCTGTAGATTTTGTATATGTTGTATATGGTAGGGATATAAGCTGTTTCTATTTAATGTACGCCAAACTGTCGACTGGGTAATACCTAATTGCCTAGAAATTCTCCTTGTACTCGTCAATGGGTTTTGCTGGACTGCGTCAATAATGCCAGCATTATTGTTCACGTTATTTCTTCCAGCATGATGAGGTGGTCTTACCATACCTGTTTCATGCAAATTTCGGTCCAACCGTTCAAATATTCGGTGGTCAAGCTGTCGCCGGTGAGGATACCTTCTCCGATACATATACAAAATGCATTTCTGCATATTCACGTGCAGAAAAAGACTCCGTCATTACCACACTTAGAAAACAACAGTAATTCAAGCTTGAAACACCCTCTGTCATGACAAATTAGCATTTATGTGACATATTTCCTATTATGACCTCATTTAACAGAACAATGATAAAAACAAAGAAATCCTCTGTAACTAGATAATGGTTGGAAATAAGACATGGGTTTATTAATATTTTTTGCTTCGTGTAGCATCTCACATCACAACCTTCAGTTTGAACCACACCTTCTGAATCACCCTGTATGTTACTTACGCGAAACTTGGTATTACTCCCACGACACGATATTTGTACAGTAAAGTTAGACGGACAATTCATGTGAGCGTAAAATAGTATACTTTATGTTTTATGTAATTATAATTCTATGTTGTAATTTTATTATTATTAAAAAGTGTAAATAAATATTTATACATAAATAAAATGAAATTCTTAAAGCCGGGTCGGTTATTTTACTTGCATTCACAACTTCGTTAAATGTTAATCAGGTATTACCAGGCAGCCTTCGGTGAGGTAATAACGACATAACTTGAAGGAAACTATAATAGCATGTGTTTAATTAAAAAACTTAACATTTATTCAAACTTGAAGCGACATTATACATATAAAATTTCAATAAAATATAAACTAAAGTGTTTCAAATTAATATAAGTAATGACTTAATTTGTGTGTTTGAAGGTCAAGCCAAGTGAAAATTTGCTGATACTGAATATTAAAAATTTACACTAATTTAGGGCTTAGTAATTCCAACAAACTAAAGGAAGGTATTATATAAACGGATAGAGCATACGCAGATAATAGTGATTTTCGGAGGTGCAGTAAATAAAGAATATAATTCTTAAAACAAAAGTTATAAATTTGAGGTTAGGAGTGAGCATTTCTCATACAACCTAGAAGCACAATTAACATACAGGCAAAACATATACTAAACTTTTGATATACCCAAGATGAGCGAGTCAGAAGAACTAAAACAAATAGTGGAAATGTTGGAAAAAATAAATAAAAACTTAAAGAGGATTGAAAGCAAAATAGACAACTCTAACGAACAGATTAAACTACTGAAGAAAGAAAACAAACACCTGAGAGAAACTAGTAGATACTAATATTAAAAATCTAATATGCATGGGTATACCGGAAAGTGTTAATGAAACCCCAGAACTTCTTATTAGTAACGTTAATAACGCCATGCAAACTATTGATAAGAATTTTTCAGTTTCAAATGAAGTAGAAGATATAAGACGCATAGGGAAATACGCAGCAAATTATAACAGACCAATACTATTAAAGCTAAAAACCTGTAGTAAAAAGATGGAACTACTTAGAAATTCAAGAAAGCTGAAGGGCACAAATTATTGGATAGATGAAGATTACCCTGAAAAAGTATTCGAGGAAAGAAAAGTTTTTATGAAACATTTGAAAGAGGCCAAAGCAAAGGGCTTACGAGCAAACATTAAATATGATAAACTTATTGTCAACGGGGAGGTATATACGGCAAAAGATTTTACACCCATTCAAGAGGGAGCGCAGCGAAACCATCAGGTAGAGAGAAACGAGGATATGAAAAAGGACTCTAGCCATGTAACTGAGGACAAGAAGCGGATAACTGATCAACGCTCACCTGATAACATTGAAGGCGGAAAAGAAGTTAAAAAACACAATAATGATGCAACTCAGGAAAACCCAACCAACCTTAAACAGAAAATGTGGCAACAAACATTATTGATGGAGTTTCCTCGGCAGCAGAGGGACCCTACAAGAACACATAACAATTCAGAAGAAGGGGCCTAACGACCTCCTCCAACAAAAGCAGGAAGGAAACTATTGCTGACGACACAAGCAACCTCACACACAATGAATTAAATGTTGATACTAATAATAAGGTACTTCCCAGCAAACTGGCGTGAGGGAAGTAGAAGGCCAACACCCCCCACATTCAGGTGTTAACAATCCGAACAATTTAACCAATTCAAAGTTCTTAGGTAAAATGTTGTAATTAAATATATATGCACTATAAATGTACAAACGCTGTTATCAAAATGATCGAAACGAAGAACTAAATCATGCCATGATAATCAAATGGGATATCATGGGTCTTTCGGAAATTCGTCGTATTGGGGAAAAAATTATAGATACTAAATTATACCATATATTCTATCACATCGGCCAAAGAAGAGGTATGTATGGAGTAGGTTTCTGGGTTAAACATGAGTGGAAAAGCAGAATAAAAGTATTTAAAGGTTACTTGGACCGCTGTACACATTACATGGAAATAAAGCGCAATATAAAAATTGCGATAATTCAAGTATACGCACCTACAATGGCAGCAGAGGAAGAAGAAGTGGAGTTATTTTATGATAAAGTAAGTAGTGCTATTAACGATTTAGGAAAGAATACAAGAAATATTATAATTATGGGAGATTTCAATAGTCAAATCGGTTTGCCAACAGATGATGATAGATATGTACTGGGTCCCCATGGATATGGAATGAGGAACGAAGGTGGAGGAAGACTGATCAAATTTGCCAGGGAACACAAAATGGTAATAATTAACTCAATGTTTAAGAAAAGAGACGGAAGAAAATGGACGCGGATTTCACCAAACAAGCAAGTTAAAAATGAAATTGATTATGTATTAATAAAGAATAGTGGATAACTGATATAGAAGTATTAAACAAATTCAAGTTCAGTAGCGACCATAGGATGATAAGAATAAATCTAGGAATAAATGGCAAATATGATCGAGTTGGAAAAATGAAAATGAGTTCACAAATACAAAAAATCCCACGTGAACTGGAAGAACCTTACCTAAATAAATTAACCGAAATAAGTAATGGCTGGAAATTAGAAGAACTAAGTAAATATGGAGTCCAACAGTTAAGCAATCTTATATACAATGCGTTATCAACAGCTTCTAATATAAACTATCCAGACAAATTAAGGAAGATAGAAACAAAGCGCTATCAGAAAAAAACGAAAGAATTAATTAACAAAAGGGAGCAACTTAAACTAAAGAAGGACGTAAAATCTAAAATAGAGCACTGTGAAATTAACAAACTAGTGAAAAGAGCGATTAGGCAGGACAGAAGAGCAACGCAAGAGAAAATAATGAATGATATTGTTGCAGAATCGGGATGTACAAGAAAGATTATGAAGGAACTTTCTAGAGGCAATTCGTGGATTATAGAACTAAAAAATACTAACAATAAACTAAAAAGGAACCACAAAGAAATAATTGGACTAGCCACAGAGTACTACAAGAACTTATTTAAAGGGGATGACGACAAGAAGCTGAGACTGGCAGAACTAAAATTCCCAGATAAAGAAGTGATACCTGCGGTAGGAATGGAAGAGTTGGAAAAGAACATACTCTCTCTGAAGAAAGAAAAATCACCAGGTGAAGATGGAATATCGGCAGAGCACTTGAACCATATACCTGAAAAATGAAGGAACTAATTTTAATGCTATTCAATAAAATTATGGAAACGGAAAAAATCCCAACATCATCGCAGGAATCGATGATCATCTTATTACATAAAAAAAGGGGATTTGGATAGAATCCCACACGAAGAAATCAGAAGAAGGACGGGTGTGTGAGATGTTTTGGAAACTAGTAGGATATTAAAATGGAACTGGGCCGGTCATATAATGAGATTACAAGAAGACAGATGGACGAAAAGGAGCACATGCTGGAAACCAAGAAGAGGCAGATGCAAACGAAGAAGGCCAACATCCAGGTGGGAAGATGAATTAGTAAAAGAAGGAGGTGTACTATGGGAAGATCAGACTAAGAACAAGAAAAACTGGAAGAATATGGGGGACGCCCGAAACCGGGCTATTATTATAATTATTATTATAATGGCTTAATTTATGCAAATAATAATATTGAACACTAATAGAGCGTTACCTCCAAAGTGGAGAGCTACGAAAACTTACATTTTGAATCCCACAGAATTCGATGCAATTGATATTTTTGAATTAAGAGCAAAACGTCTTCTTTATTCAAATCCATTTCAATAGCAGGCAAATTACAATTGTAGTAAACAATATGTTTTTTAAATATTGTATAGATTTTAGGAAAATAAATTACGAAAACGTAATTTTAAGATGGGTCCCGAAAATTTTAGGAAAATTTATCAGGTTCGCGCGACTAATATGTATGACATTACACAAATATGTAGCTACATTTTAGAATGTTTCTATTATTTTGCAGCTGCGCTAACAAAGACTGTGTTAAATTAATGAACATCCTCAATGGGATTACAACAAAATAGATTTTTTTGATGCTTTTCATATTCAGCAAATGTTTCTCAAAAACGTATTACTGCTGATATGCTCCATTATTTGATCACCCTGTACATGCGACCAATTTTATTGGTAATAGATATATCTAAACATTTATCAATTTCAATGTAGCCTTAGCTTTCCCAGCACGCTAGATATTTAGACCGTTTCCTTTTAAATGAGTCATCCCGTATCTATGACGTTCTGCCAGCCAATACTCGCGAATGTCGCATGTGAACACTAAAACTAAAAAAGTTCTAATTATGTAATAATTAGTTTATAAAACGACACAATGATGCCATAAACAGACTTCCAAGAAGTCTGCGATTCGTGGCGAGAAGGGATAACGCACGTCAGAAATCGATATGAAGAACGTCACACCATTACATACATCATCCAGTTTTTTCAGCATATTCTGTAAGTTTAGGAACATCTGTAACATTTATTAGTGAAGCACACCCACATGTCAACTCGCCACGCCTGGTGTTAGAACGATCACGCCCAAATGCTTAAAATCTAATTTGTTCCTCGTAATCTAGCATGCGTGATTATATTTATAGGTTGGAGGTTGGATCTCGCAAAAGCGAAGAGTTTCGGAAGGAATAAATTACGAAATTCCAACGGGATTTTTATGATTGATACTATAAACCTAATATTATTGCACTGCAAATCTTGTGCTGTTTAGACTCAGAGTGCTTAGATATACAGTGTAATCAACATAATATACACCAGCATGCGGGCTTCCTACGTACTGCTTTTTTAGATTAATAGGCAATATATCGAAGATTGCAATCAAAAATTGGTAAGAACTTATGATTGTGAATGTAGTGAAGAAACAGACTAAATCAACCAATATTTGTGATATATTTGGACTTAAATTATGTAATTAATTGCTTTATTACAATTTCAAGTGTGGTGGTAGCTCAGTTGGTAGAGCGCTCGCTTTCTGAGTAAAATGTCGATTCTAACTTGCGTTCGAAATCTAATAAGCATTACTATGCAGATTTATAAAAATATTGTCTGCAATCCACCACACACTATTTCCCAACCGTGGGATTTTAATGCTAAAAATCTTCTCTGGAATTGCTGTCGTTCGGATTCGACGTTAAACTGTAGGTCCCCCGTGTTTCCACCTTAGCGCTGAGGAGAAACACGTGGCAGAGAAGAGGCTGGGACAAAAAGGCTGTTAATGATAATGATTACAATCTACCATCCTTTAAGAACATAATGTATACAACCTCAATGTTAAAATTTTCTTAAAATCAGAATAATGCCAAGACTCTGTAACGAAATTTTAATTGTTTAGTAGTGACGAGGTTATCATAATTTAGATAAGATTCTATTTGTTTAATTTTCAATTTACCTTAATTTTTGGTATGATAGATAAATCTCATGGAGTAGCTATGAAGAAGGCTGCAGTAGATTTGGAATTCCCATACTGGTTTAGGATCCCCTAAAAGAGTCTAGCTACCATTATGTGGAAGTTTTTGTTCTTTACCAATCAAAAAATGTATATACAAATTCATTCGAAATAAAGAATTTCGTAGAACGACGGGTGGTCCATAAAAATTCTACATATTGTTTTCTTAACGTTAGAAACATGCTTAAAACATATAGGCAATAAATAGAAAATATAAGTAATTCATTATAATGAAGTTCAAAATCTATTAAGCATAGATAAAAATTACATATATGAGTGTTATTTGCAATCATTTCTTTTATAGCTGACCATTGCGCGTAGTTTTGGTGGTTTTCAAATTTAATCTACCTTTTGCATCTGGACAAATATTTAGAAATTCCTATTCTACACCTAGAAAATGCGCTTTGAAAGCGGAGAAATCCGTTTGGTACTCGCAATGGGAATTTTTATTAAGTAAGCTGCTATCATATATGTACATATCCATTATTTACATTTATATTATTACAATTTAGATAGATGTGGAACAAAATTTCCACACTTTAGAGCAATAAATACAGCATTATTTACTAAATATCTACTACTAAAAGAATTGCAAATAATCGGTCTAGGTTTCTCAAGCAAGGCGGATGTTTTAGATGTTTTCAGAAGTAAATATTTTGTGTTCTATATTGATAAATAATTGTAGCAGCTAAACTACTTATACTTTGTTAATTATTAATTCGTTTATTTAAAGTTATATTATTATAATTTATATAATTATGGAACAAAATTTCCAAGATAGGCACTTTAGAGCAATAAATACAGCATTGTTTACTAAATATCTGAAAAGAATTGTAAATAATCGCTCCAGGTTTGTCAAGCAATTTAAATGCTCTCTTTTATCTTTTACCTGTGGATATTAAGTTATGCATTCAGAATTAAATATGTTGTGTCTAGATTGATAAATAATTGTAGCAGCTGAACTATATTTTATTAATTATTATTAGTAATATAAGTAGTAAATATTTAATATAAACTGCATGGCATAAGTAAAGACACTAGTTTTCTTTTCCATAGTCTACTTTATTGACAATTTTGTTGATCATACTGTTTAACAGGAAGCTTGCAAAATGGTTTGCGATTTTGCTCACTTGGTATAAAAGAATTCCGGAGCTGTACAATAAAGAAAGAAACATGAGTTAGCGGTTCAATAATCTCAGCTATGCGTTGTTAAGCTTTTTCTCACATGTTTCGAATCACCCTGCATAAGATCTTAATAACGTATCCACTGTCTTTACTTCATTTGACTAAATAGAATTCAAAATCAAAATTGACATTCCCTTATAATTAAAAAAATAGTAATTTTTAGTTTACTGATTACTTGCAAACAGTAAAACTTTATACCTATTGCAATTCAGTGAAAATTTTGAAAAAAAAATTAAAAGTCAAATAAGAAAATATTATAGAATTCTGTAGCTAGATTTTTTGTTATTCTAGATGTTTCCTTGCTAATGACTAATCATCATTGATAGCCTATTTGTCCCACCGCTGGGTGTCGGCCTCTTCTTTGCCACGTGTTTCTCCTCAGCGCTAAGGTAGAAACATGGGGGACCTACAGTTTAACGACGAATCCGAACGACAAAAATTCCAGAGAAGGATTTTAGTATCAAGATTTCACTGGTGCCAACCGGATTGGGAAATTTTGTATGGGTTGCAGACAAGATTTTTATAAATCTGCGTAGTAGTGCTTAGGTTTCGAACCCAATCCAAAATCGTCGTTTTACTCAGACAGAGAGAGCGCACTACCAACTGAGCTACCACCACATAGAGAAAGTCTCTCTATTTTTATGGACTTTTCTACTATATTTTTCTAACAATTGAATTTAATACATAGTCGCTGATTGTATATTTTGTATGTTTCGTTCATTGTTGTAATTAAGCCAAAATATATAACGAATACCTAAAATTTGAAGCTGGGATTTAAATATACCACTATGGCGGGTGAGATGACGTACGCATACCGGACCAATTAATAGAGAAATAGATGGTAGAATAACATCCCACGTCCGTAACATAACCTCAAATATTAGTACCCTTGTGATTTTCTTCCTTTTGTATTGGTCCCGTTGTAGTTTTCCCAAACTGATTATCAATACTCTGTTATTTTTCATTTAAAATGTAGTTACATAGAACCTGTTTTAAGAATTACTAAAGAACGTTAACATATCGTTTTTGGCTTAAATGCCGCAAAGACCAAAAAATAAAATAATAATGAATACTATATCTACTAATTTTTCTTATTCTAATATCTACTATCGAAACATTTTTATGATATTATTTTCTTAATTGGCTCGTTTACCATTTTCTGATTATTGCAAAAATTGGCAGTAAGGGCACAGACCCATATTTTTACTTAAAAAATTCTGAAGGAGCATATTTATAAGGGACACTCATGAGCTAATATTTAAACAATAATAAATGCCGAGTAAAGCACACACATAACCTCACATTATTTCAGAAAAAAAAGAACAACACAAGTTTTCATTTACAACCGGCTTATAAATAGTAAATTGTAATTAAGGACAATCTGATCACTATTAAAGGTATAATTGTGCTAGTAACTTAACAGCTTAATAAATATGGAATTTGAAAAATGTTCTATCGATAATAAGGATACGGTACACATACATTGAAAAAAATTGTTTTGCACGTCCCTAATTTTAATTGGTTTCCTTTATGTATCCGTGAACAAATCCATTATTGCCAGATCAAGAAGTTAATTAATAATCAAATAATCGTGTGGGTTCTTATAAAAATGCGTTGAAGTATACAGGGTTAAATAACTTTATGTACTCTTCCCAACCGTCTAAGACAGAATGTTGTCACTTGAAAAACCAAAGTCCAGCGATTTGAATATGACTTTTTTTAATGGAATACCCTGTAGTTTGTTAAATATTTGGGAAGCTTATTAGTTCTTAAAACAGAGTGTTTTGTTTTATTTAGTCAACAGATAATGTTATTGCTCGTTATGGTAAGAAAAAAATTACCTAAAAAGGCCGCCTCTGTAAAATATTTAATTTTTGTATGTTCCAATTTTTGTGAAACAAGATATATGTTATTAAATTTTATTAAATATAATAATAAATATACTATTGAAAGATCAAGAAAGATCACTTTATTCCCTATCCAGATATTTCAAAATCCTTTTACTGCAAAAGTTTGTCACAAGCTGTGAATTATGCGGTGGCGCGCCGTCATGCTGAAACCACATATTTTGTCTATGGAGGGCCAAAGACAAATCGTTTGTCGAACAGACAATTATTTTATTTATTTTGTGTTCTTATTATACAATAAACCTGATTGTCCCGTTGTGGATTGAAAACTCCATTCACAAAGTCTACTTAGGTGATTTGTTTTTTCTAGAATTATGAAATTATTTATTGTCTAAATGAAAAGAAAAGTAATATGATATTAAGAATTTAATAAGCTTTCAAAATATCTAATGAAATACCATTCCAATTAAAAACGAGTAACATACAAATCGCATGTAGTTATTTAAGATTAGTTTTTGAATTTTTTAATTAGTTTGATTTTGACGAAATTAGTGAGCGTGTAATGAAAAATCATCCACCCTGTACAACATGCTTTATATACAAATAATAACGTTTGCCTGCTAAACATATAGGTGGGATCTCTTAATATAATGATATAATTCTAGGAAGGTTATTATAATTTCACTGTCCGAACATCAGATTTCCGGTTTACAAGCACATTCTGTTTTTAATAATCAATCCAAATTCTACATCTTATTAAATGTAATGGTGAATATTAAATTTGTTGTAAAAAAATTAGAAATAGAGTTAGATCTTATTTGTATAAACGGGAAGACAGTTTTTATTATTTTGAAAATAATATACATAATATAAAGTTCAAAATTCCACTTAATTACAGGTACCTATACAAACTTTGATTATTTTGACCAACATTAGAAGACAGTTTTGTTATTTTAATATTATTTGGATGTTGAATGCTGTCATTTTTTTGTTAATGTGTAATTAAGAACTCTGGGTCAAGAATTACATGGGAGCAATTAACATTGACACCTCACTTCGATTAATAGTGGAAATACTTAATGCCTAAGCTCCATTCTTTTATTCTTAGAGGATTTTTAGACATATAGTAAGACCCCGTTTAACGCTGATTCAATATAAAGCGGTTTTCTCCGAACCCTAAGAAACAGCTTAATATTCCATGATTCGATATAACGCGGTTCTGCACGAAGTCTAAAAGAGCGCTAAATTTATGCGGATTCAATTTATCGCGGTATTATTCCTGAACCCGACCCAATCAGCGAAAGGTGATCATACGACGTAGCGCTGTAATTCCCCTAAATCTCATTTTCCACGTTCATCTTGTTACGTCACTAAGAAAGATATAGGCCTGAGTTAACGTAATGAAATTTCAATGCACACACTAAACAGAGTGAACGCGATAGACTATACCTACTATATTTTGTAAGTTAATACAAAAATAACCTACAATGAAAGGAAAACTTGTTTATTGTGTGTTTCCCTATCCTTATTTAGTGTGCGTTAAAATGATCTTGTTTAATGCCGTTTCGTTTAGCGCTTTCTTTTCCAGAAACATATACTGGGCGTTAAACGGGGTCTGCCTGTACTTTACACAATTTAATCCACGTTTATATTCAGTAGAAAGAAATGTTCTTTTAGATAGTAGAAAGTTTGGAACCTCGGTGGAGTAGTGCGTATATGCGCTGCCACTCAAGATCACAGAGAAATGCCGCCGACCGGCTGGGGTGTTCGAATCCCGGCCGCGCCGGCCGTATTTCGCTGAGTTAGTTTAGAGTGCATGTTGCAAGTATGACTAAAAGTAATGCGAAAATGGTTCCGGGGGGGGGGGGGGACGATAGTATGTATGAATGCAAAAAACAGATGGTAGAAAGTTTATTTTTCTGGTATTTTCACTTCAATTATTTTTTTTTATAATAATAGTACGGGGTGCGCTTCGAAAGAGTTTGTATCGATACGTAATTTCTACTTATTAAAAAAATTCACCTTTGAACACATTGAAACGAATACAACGAGAAAATGGCAAATTTACGGTCTTTTAGTAGGTACTTTTAGAAGAAGTTTATTCGATAACTGCTATAAGGCTTTTGGTAAAAGTTTTTTCTTATTTATTGGGGAACTTTGTAGCTGAGGCCGTCTATGAATTTTTGATTTCACAACCTATAATAAACTTATTTTTGCATACTAAATATGAAAGTTGGCTCAATGATTTAAAAAATATAGCTAGCCATTTAATAATTAAATACTACTGATATCAGTTTTGGTTACATCAGAAGTAATATGAAATCATTGTAGGAATTTTTACAGCCGGTTTAAATTTGTTGGTATGATTGCTTTTATGCCATAATATTAAAAATGCAATAATAAACAAGATATATGCGTATTCCTGTTTTAAAGGTAAAATTATTGCTTATTAGTTATTGGAGCTATAGATTGTCTATAAGCGAAGTGTTCCCCATTTTTTTAATCGATACATCGACGTGTCTATGCCCAATGAATATAAATATACAAGGTGTTCTGAAAGTAAAGGTACACAGAGTAACTACCGCTTCCTGAAATGAAATGGTGCCAGATTAAACCAAACGTACCTTAGTACAAAAGTGCGTCGTTAAGTTACGACGCCTTTAAAAAGAAAAAATTATTTTAACATTAGGTATATTTCAGAAATAAAATGGCGGATCAAGCTGACAATTGTTGCATATCCATGAAAAAATCTGCCGATAGCGCCCTCTACAATATGCTTGATCCGGCATTTTGTCTTTAAAATACATGGAATGTAAGAATATTTTCTACATATTTAGGGCGCTTTAATTTCTTAAGAAAGCACTTTTGTACGAAGGTATGTTTGGTGCCATTTGACCTCAGGAAGCTCTACTTAAGCTGTGTCGCTTTACTTTCAGGACACCTTGTATAGGTGTTCATTTCCCATACGGTTACGCTAATGACAATTGAATTACTATTTCGATTACACATTTAATTATCATGACGTGTCGCTGATTACACTTTACAATTCGTAGGTTGATTATGAATGAAAGCTAGTGATTTTATAATATGATGTTCATCTATATAATTATGTATAAATTTTGTTTACTTTACAAAATACTAATCAAAATTTTTAATTTCTGATACTCTTGTTAGTTAAATCTCCATAATTGAAAATTTTGACAACCTATACGTTACCTAATCGATACGTATAGTTATGTCGATCGGTATGCCGTATCGATCGTATCAATATATTTATCCGTCGAACAAGTCGTAATAGACTTCCTATTACGTCTTGTTCGATAGATTGAAAAATATTCACAACTCGTAACTACCCACATTTATGTTTTTATTGCCAAAAATATAGTACTAACTCATCGAAAATAAATGAATTGCCAATTAATAATTAAAACTTCAATTAAAATAGCTAAACCGCGGCTTATCGGATCGTTTTACTCGCTTTCCTGATAACAGCGGCCCGTAACAAACAAACTCCTAGCTTAAACACAACTCGAGCTACTTAAACCAAGCTAACAAATAAACTTAACGATACGGCGATAAATTCAAAATTTCGAAAAATCCGGAGGAAGTGCTTTTGATGTGCCAGATCCGTTTCGCCGTTATACGAGCATCACATGTACTTTTATTTCTGGAAGAATAAAATGGAAATCACTCTCATCATGTGCACGAGTAGAACACATCCTCTTAAACGTCGTATCATGGTGCTGTCTGGAAGACGCCCGAAAGGACGCGAGGGGACCGGGACGCCGCGTCCCACGCACGCACACACTACGTTAACAGTCCGTCTGACTCAGCCGTAAGTAACGCTCCGGGTTTACCAGATCCTGGAGGTTTCTTGTCTCCTCAGTCACAGACTGCCTTCAACTGGTTGCACAGCGAAACCAACCGAACACATTTAATATCACTGAAATTTACGGTCCCGACATTTGTATATAAAACAAGTAAATTGTGTACGAATCGTCGCGTGTTTGTATATAAACTGTGTATACAATATTTGTGTATACAGCTCGTTACGCGTATCAAATGTTTGTAATATAAAGACGCCAGGCACTAAGTCATTGAGAATTAAATTGTTTGGACAAGGATTTAGTTTAAACCCATGAAGTAAATGTTTACCCATTGAAGTTCGCTAGCTATGATGAAGGAACAACAGTTGCCGGAGGTTAGCGCTTCGGATCAGCTGCAGCCGGTGGTGCACCAGAACATCAGTATCCAGCAGCACCTCCACCATTTGCACCTTCACCAGCACCAACACAGCGTTATCCTCTCCACCGACCAGCAGCAGCAACAGCAGCCGCATCCTTTGGAGAGCCAACATGTCGTCCCGGAAAGCACCGCCCCGGACCCGGAAACCAAACCGGCGAACTCGGAAAAAAAATCCGGAATCCGGAGGCAGGAAAAGCCTCCGTATTCGTACATCGCGCTGATAGTGATGGCCATCCAACACTCTCCGGCCAAACGTTTGACTCTTAGTGAAATATACGCGTTTCTCCAGCAACGGTTTCCGTTTTTCCGGGGATCTTACCAAGGTTGGAAAAATTCGGTAAGACACAACCTCTCCCTGAATGAATGCTTTATTAAGCTGCCCAAAGGACTCGGGCGCCCGGGCAAGGGACACTATTGGACTATAGACCCAGCGAGTGAGTTTATGTTTGAAGAGGGCTCCTTCCGAAGACGCCCTAGGGGTTTCCGTAGAAAGTGTCAGGCTATGAAGCCCCAATACCATCCCGCCAGCTTCTTCGGGAATAATATGGGTGGGATGATGAACCAGACTGGTGGGTACGATCACCAGGGTTTGGTCCCGACGCAGGATTTTTCCACGTGCGCTTATCCAACGCCTCCAGCTCAAGTTCCTGCTGTGTCTGGATCGCATTTTGGTGGATACGAGTATCCGGTTTATCAGCAACAGTGTGAAAGGGACTGGAGTTCGCCTTCCGGGCCATTACCTGCGTATTCGGAGCCTCCGCTCACCACTTCCTATTTAAAGCTTAGTCCTGTCCAGGAGCAGCACCAAGATGCTCTTACGCCGCCCCCCACGGATTCGTTTAACTATCAATATGGGTTATCTGCAAATTCGACAGCAAACAGTGGTAGGTTTTGATTTTCCTTTTTGGCCTGTTGTAGAAATCTTTCGACGCTTTTAGACGGCGCTTGGTTGTAAATTGGACGGCGTCAACAAATATGTTTTTCTAGTAATTGGATCTTGGAATGTTAACCATTTTTACAAGGCAGATGACGTGACATTTGACATTTCTTGGCAGCCCACATTATGTTTCCTGGTAGGTGGTCCGTCGTGGCGCCTGCCAAAACATACACATCCCAGTATCTATCACTGGGATGATGTATTGTTAAAAATTTAATTGACGTCCTGCTTAAATTAATATTTTAACTTTTTTTATGTCTTCGGATCATTTTGCTTTCTTTTTAGTTCATATATGGAAAAATTTTTCTTAAAATATAAATATAATATTAATTCTATTCTATTTAAAATTGTTGTAGGAAGTACTAATTGTCATGTATTCTACTTTAATCAAGCACTACCAAAGAAATATTTTTAAGAGTTGGCAAAGAAAACCTTTAGAATTGTTGTTTTCAGATTTAACAATGCAAATTGGCAAACATTAATTCTAAATTCAAACTCGAAGTATCTTAAAAGATTATTTTAATGAGTAGTTTAAAAAAAATAAAATTATTATACGAAAATATTAAAATTTTTTGTTCCGCCGCCGAATTTTGAGTTTGCACTGAAATTTTTATATATTTTTTTTAGTTGTCAAGTTCTTTATAGATTCATAAGTCCAACTGTCACAAAACTGAATTTCAATTCAAACTCAAATATACTATAATATTTAGATTTTAATTCGAAATTAGAAAACACGTTTATGTGAATTCCGACAAAAATTCTAGGTTTGTCCCACTGTAGAATTTACCTTTCTATATGTAATTCCAATTGTTGTTGTTTTCCAATTTTGAGAACAATTTCAAAAACTGAAATTAACTTCAAACGCAGTATAAATTAAAAGAAACTTCAATGAGAATTTTAAGAAACAAGTATGAAAATAATTTAAGTTCCTTTCATTCAGCTGAGGAACTTTGATTCTATAATGACATTTAAATTTTTTTGAGTAGTCAAGTTGTCGTTCATATTCAAAGGTCAAGTTTATAATAAATTATTAGAATTCAATTCTAACACAACTTAAATTTTTTAATGAAATTTTTGACTTGGCCGATTCAATTTCTATATATTTGTTAAATTCTCAAACATTTGAATTCAGGCTTGGGGTAAACTAAACGAAATTTTTAAGATTATCTTTTGAAAAAATTCTGATTTTTAGGATCTAGTTGTGGAATTTTGAGTCATTTTTACAAGTAGAAATTAAGTTATAACGACAGGGTAAATTAAAAGAAATTTTTAAGCGAAGTATAGCAAGCTTATATTTAGAAAGAATTCTTAAAATAATAATAATAATTAATTTAAATGCTGAATGCGAAAGGTTAAAAATATATTTATCAAACTGTGGAATTGAAATCAAATATGACGAATCCAAAAAAAAAATCAAATTTTGTTGTGAATAGATTATTCTGACAAGGGACCTCGGTGGAGCAGTGCGAATACGCGCTGTCACTCGATGTCACAGTGAAAAGCGGCCGATCGGCCGCGTGTTCGAATCCCGGCTGAGGCAATCGTATTTCACTTAGTTAAGTTTAGGGTGCATGTTGCATGAATGGTTAGTGTCTGAAGGACGTTCGGACCCCCCTGGAGTAATGCCAAAGCGGTTCCGGCGGGGGTGAATGAATGGGAAAAAAAAGATTATTCTGACAAAAATAATATATTTATTTTCTCATATTTCATCATAATTGAAATTCTAATTTTTGTTATTATATCATTATTTAATTTTACAGTATAATATAACATAAATGTGTAAAGAAAACATTAATTTATATTTTATAAGCAGTTGTATATTGGAAGTTGGTAACTTGTCACTTCAAACATTCGCAGGAAATATATTATCTTTCAAACTATAGATTCTGAATTCTATAACACATTTTGATTTATAAATATAAATAAATATAAAACTAATAATGTATATATAAATTTTAAAAAAATCATTAGTTATAGGTTTTAGTCCGCGTATAATAAATAACTGATAAACAATGGGGTATATGCTATTAATAGCTTCCCATAAATAGGGCTTTGAAAATAGCGCCATTTAAAGAGTGCTGGGCAAAATGAACCTCTGGTAAAATTAACGCCTTGTAAAACTAGTACCGGCTATAAGTAGCGTTGGGTAAAAATGTCGCCGTCGAAAATAGTACCAAAAATGGCGTAGATTAAAAATATCGATTAAGTAAAAAATTTTACCCGGCGCTATTTTCGTTGGGATCGTTTTTATGTGGCGCTAGCTTTGACTTAGCGCTGATGTTTATCCGGCGCCATATTTACCTGACGTTACTGTTAATGGCGCTATTTTTAAGGCGCTACTTTGCAGAAGTTTAAAGACCAGTCATTTACACGAAAAGTAAAACTTATTTGTTCTAATTCGCCGATATTTTAAAAAATTACAAGACAGAGATTCTGTTACATATTGTTATGCCCTTTCAAGATTAGACTACTAACTATTTTTGACAGCGCAATTTTTACCTAGCGCTTATATTACCCGGAGCAATTATTAATGGTGATTTTTTTACCTGGCGATGTTTTTGGTGGCGCTATTTTCGATGGCACCATTTTAACACCACGCTAGTTCTTTTACTTGGTTCTTTTTTACCCCGCATTACATTTGATGGCACTATTTTTAGGCGCTATATTGGCGCCTAATCAAATATGTGATCCCTTCGTAAGAATGTTTAAAATCTAGTGATTTATAACGGGTGTTCAAAAACTAGTATGTTTGGAGTAGGCCATGAGTTAACAAAACAAGAGACACAGTATGTCTTTACTTAAACATGAACCAAAATAAACGTCAAAATAAATTGAGGTTATAAACGAGGAACTTTAATTTACACTTAAAAATTAATTCATGAACACCCCCTTTCGATACAACACAGCCAC
>JABXWE010019958.1:0-21504 GCA_014611495.1 Limonius californicus | reverse complement strand
GGTTGCATATTAAAAGGAAATTAAGGGGCACCGCAGATATTTGGCGGGACTTCTTACAAGCCTTGTAAGTCTATTCGTTACGAGGCAAGGTTTTAGGATAGCACTTGAACAACCGTTTTGAGGAAAATAACTCTACTGTTGAATAAAGATGATATGAACAGTTTCCAGTATGGGAAAGTCCAGGGAGGCAGTCGCGTCCACTTATTAAGGACTATAATTGTGTAGAAATTAACATGTTACGGTTTATTCTAGTGAAACGAGCCTCGTTTAATGTCGATCCTCAGATACGACTCTTGAATTTAGTGATATGTATCAAATAAGTATATTCCCATGTAGAAATTCAACAATAACAAATTGGATTCATTTGCGTTAGCCAAAGAACGGGTAGCTAAACCACCAACAGAAATCGCTTGATTTGAGCATACGCCGCACTGGGATTGCTGTTCGTAACGAAGCCCCACGCTGAGCTTTGCGAAGTTGCGGCTAGCCTAGCTTGACGGAAGAATTTGGAATTCTCCGCCAAGTTTGTATTCTAGCCCTCAATATTAATACCTTCGCCTCTATCCGTTTGTAGGGAGTTTTGAACGAGTATACCCTTTTTCCATGCTTGGTGCTTGTAAAAGTGTCTCGAAAGTTCGTATAGGATATCCCATTTGCATGCCACTTAACCGATCAAGGCCTTACGATTGCATTGTTCGTGATAGGAATTGTCAAATGTGTCTATCTAAAATACCCACCCTGTGTTTAAACGGAGCGCCGCGCCCCGTGATTATACATGCCGCATTTTAATGACACCTCCGGTGGCTCATCGTTCATGCGCTGCCTCGCGCCAGCCGGTTCGCGTTGTCATCGAATGACTTGATAAATGATGCCAGACTTTACAGAACGATATTAAGCTCATGGGACGGGGTGCGTCACATATCCGCGATTGTGAGATATTTAATAGCTTGAATTCCCGAGCGTAAAAGTCCCTCACATACCGCTGTTTATATGCAAATCATAATTTGTTATTGAATTTTCTAGTGTTGGAAATTATACAAACACAGATTATTTAACCAGTGATACCAAACATTTTATCGATAATATCAATTACTATCAAAAGTTATAATTCAATGCATTTCAAATGTTCGGAGGTTTCTCATGTAATACGTATTCAAAAAAATTGGGTTTGGGTACAATTCGCCTCGCACCCTTCGTCGGGCCACTATTCTTCGACTATCCTATTCTTTTATAGTTGTAATTCGGCTTAAAGCATCGGGCTTATTCGGGTAAATTTACATATTGCGAAGAGGCTGAGGTTACCTAAGGGTTGTTACTCAAGCAAGAAGCTTAAATTCTCTGTTTTAATGCATTATTAAAGATTATCCTGTTTATTTAAACTATTATTATTTATGTTAAACCTAGCAAACTATGTTTCAGAAGTAGCTTCCTTAATTAGCTTGCATGAGTAATGAGTTACTTTTCAGAGATAAGTTTAGATCGTTATCTTATTCTCTACTTTAATGATATAATTTTTAAATTTAAGAAGTGAACAGCGCAAAACAATTGTTGATGAACTTGTGTAGGAAGTAGTTATTTATTTGTACTTTATTTACAAGTGTGGACACCGTGGCCTGATATCGAACATTTAATTCAGCGAAAAATATAGCAAATATACCAGGAAAACTACTTGCTTACTTGTATTCAATAATAAACTTTCGGTTATTAAGTAAAGGAATAGTAATTATTTATTATTATGATTATTATTGTTATTATTACTAAATAAAGAATTGCCGATATACTCTAATGCCATTTTTTATTAAAACAAGTTTAACATATTTTTGTTGTTATTGTTGTAGTAGTAAACCTTAATACAAACCTAATGAGTTTCCGTCGAATACTCTAGCTTCTGAACTATAGCAGCCACGATTTTTTGAGAAAATAACACGTGTTTAAAAAATGAAAATCATTTAAAACATTTCTATTAGTTGCATTGCAAAATATGTACTATGTTTTAGAATAGAGACTACGACGAATACACAACCACAAATATAGATAATATAACGGAAATAGTCCTAAAGTTTTGTGAAAATCTATATAAATCAAAATATGCGGAATGACAGAAGTTAAAAAATAAAAGACTAAGACTAATAAACGTCAACTCAGTTCTCTTCTATACAGTGTGGAACAGCTAAATGGAATAAATTCGGTATCTCAATTATTGTGCATATTTTTAAAAAACCCGGAGACACGTCAGTTTTAGATTATGAAATGACATCGTGCAACGTAAAAATGCAATCCCCTCCGAGTGAAAGTTGCAAACCCCCAAATTTTTATATTGGAAATAGAGTTTGTGATACCTCATTTGAAAGGTCTTTTCATTCTCTTTTCAAAAATGCTATGGGTATAAAATTTATTGCAAAAATTAACAGTAAAAATAATAAATTCGTGTGAGTGACGAAATTCACTACAACACACTAAAAACTTAATAACTAATAGCGTTTCGTTCTTGATAATGTAATAAAATAAAGAACACATCAATTATTAGTGTAGGAGATGTTCAAAATGCATGCCCCGAAAGTCTTGGCAGCATCCTAATCGCAAATAAAAATGTCTTCTAACGTTAATCAACATCCGAGGCGTGACCGACCTAATCGCAAGCGTTATTCTTCTTCTTAAGTCGGCTAGATCGCGTGGTTTAGTTCTAACAGCATACGATCAGGTGATCGTGCTGGCCACTCTATCGATCCTCGTCTCCCTATCTACCTATTTGGAAATATTAAGTAGAGGTACTGCCGGACATTGAGTTCATAATGGGGTGGTGCTCCGTCCTGCTGAAACCATATCACATTCGCTGGAACTTGTGGGATTGATTGAGCTGGATATAAGTTTACCAAAGTTGGCACAACATTATTTTGGAGCAGTGCTAAATAATTACTTCCATTCAAATTTCCATCAGTGAGAAAGGGACCAATGACATGGTTTCCAATTACCCCTGCCCAAACATTAGCCTTTTCCGGTTTTTGCGTATGTAACTCTCTCATCCAGTGAGGATTTTCTTGAGACCAGTAGCGACAGTTTTGGCGATTAACATGGCCGTGAAGTGTAAAAGTTCACTCATCAGAAAACAAAACATTTTCTAGTTGGATAACATTGTTATCTAACCTTTCCATCATTTGTTCACAAAAATACGTTCTTCTATCAGCATCATCTTCCATGAGCTCCTGTGTTGGTATCAGTTTATAGGGATGCATTTTATTTTCTTTTAATTATATGTCCAAGTTCTCGAAACTGCTTTTCAATTTTACTAATTGTTCCTTGGGATATAGGCGGCAAATCGGGAAATGTATCATGAAATAGGCGAGCAACTTCGGCCTGTGATCGTGTTCTATCTCCGTAACCAACCATCTGTAGAATTGTTACTTTATGCATTTCTGTTAAATAAACCAAGTTTCTGAATTGCAGTTAGCAAAATTCAAACAACACGCACAACACAGACAACTACGGTCATGTGGTTACAATCACACAGCAAGTTGCTACGGCGTTTTCAACAAAACTAACACCGCCAACTGTGAAAAATGTTGAAACGTTTTTACGTCTTCTTTTTAGGTGATACTGTCGAAAAATGACACCGAAATTGTTTTTCCTTGCCTTCTTATTATCAAGGACGAAACGCTATTAGTTGTTAAGTTTTTAGCGTGTTGTAGCGAATTTCGTCAGTCACATGAATTTATTATTTTTACTGTTAATAATTGCAATAAATTTTATAACCATAGCATTTTTGAAAAGAGACAGAAAAGACCTTTCAAATGAGGTATCACAAGCCCCTACTTCCAATAAAAAAGTTTGGGGGTTGCAACTGTCGCTCGGAGGGGGTTGGATTTATGGATGACATTTTTACGTTGCACGATGTCATTTCATAATCTAAAACTGAAGTGTCTCGGGGATTTTTAAAAATATGCACAACAATTGAGATACCGAATTTATTCTATTTGGCTGTTCCACACAGTATAATAATACCAGAACTTAGAAGCTCAAAGAAATGAAAACTGGCATAATACTTGCGTAATCATTACACTTTGATAACGCTACTTACAACGGTTAACGAAACGCCAGCATCATTCAATTCCCGAAGAGATTACTTCAATATCCGATTGATAATGATAAACAGAAAACCATCCTTGCGTTGCAAGAAAATGTTATTTTCCGTTTTCATTTTTTTGAAATTTCTTCCACTTTTTGGCTATCTGCACGTGCATCATGTTCACTTACATAGGCGAACCAGATTCCATTTGATCGTCTTTCCCATTGTGATTGTCTTTAGTGTTTAAGTTGTTATATTTCTTTGCAGCGTCTTTTATTTAAACACGCTTGTGTAAACTTTACACGAAACTGATTACGAAATGTTTAATTGCGCTGCTGTATTCCGCAAACTTATTTTCGGCAACTAATCTTACTGTTCTAAATTGTTATTTTTTCTTTTACGCTGAGATCACGTCTCTGTTTTACGTCAGCCATTGAAAAGGGTTAGAATAAAACTGAGTTAGGTGCTGCCAACCAGCCTGCAGGCAGTTTAAAACTACAAACAAACTTATTGCACGCGAACGAAATCATGATTATTACAAACGATGTTTTTCTTATGTAGTTGTATATGTCCGGGCCGTTCTTTGCTTATGTGTTTCCAATACCCGATTGATGACGTTATCCGTGATTCCAATAAGCAGCGTGCACTGTTAACAATCGTTTTAATGATATTGGAAGTGTTTCTAAATTAAGATCAAAACAATTGAATAATGGTAGAATTGGTCCAGCTTTTAACGAAATTGTATTACAGGAAGTATGTAATAATCCAAGAAACTTTAGAAATTGAAAGTCTTCCAAAGCAAAGTTTGGTGAAGTCCTAAACATTATAAATTAAAAGCGGTCTTAACATAGAATTTCACGATGCCATAGAACAGTTACCAGCGTCGTTGAGAAGAAATTTGGAGCAGCAGTTAGATGGCTTATCAATTCATAATGGTATTATTGTGCAATTGGTTAAACCAAAATTGTCCTTTGCGCAGGATAGGTTGTAATATCCTTTTGGTCACCCAGATCCCCTGGTATAACGCCATTTGACTATTATTTGTAGGGATTGCAAAACACATGTAAATACAACTAAATTTTTTAAACTAATTTTTGTTACACTATTTTTTTTAAATAATAAAATGGTAGTGATATGGATATGATGTACTTCATATTTATTTTGTGAAATATAAAAAAACTAAAAATTTCCATTATTTTAGTTAGTTGGAGTCCTTTATTATTGAACGTAAGAAATATTTTCTAATATTATGCATTTACAGTATTCGCATTGTTTGGAAGCTCAAAAATGCAGCAGATTTCTGATTGTTCGTAAGTATGGCAAATTGTGTTTCGGCGAATGGTGCTTGGCGTCGAAGTGTTGCGGCGAAACGTTCTATGTGAAATTTTCTCAGGGAAGCGTTAATTGGCGAATGGTTCTCAGTAAATCTTAGCGTTAACATAGTGAAAGCTTTTGAGCTTTTAACGGAAATATCCGCCCTGGGTCCGTAGGAACTCAAAATCAATGGTTGTTGCAAAATATTTGCCCATAGCCATGTGTAATAAATACGTGCGTAGTCGCCGATATTTCCGCAGTGTTTGATCTCATTTTCGCTAGAATGTCATGAATACAATGGAGGGTAGCACAATAAGCTAGCCTTCTTGAGATCTAAGTGCATATGGACTTGTGCGTCCTCCCCTTCTAAATCAGAATCATCTATATAATAAGATTTGAAAATAAACTACTCAAAACGAAAATGGAGCCACCTCTTCATAAGCGTATATTTCACGTAGTTTGAATTTTAATGAAAATTTGATTTTACGATGACAATGTGTACACATCAGCCTTGTCGGTATAAACAAAATTTCTGCTTTTGTTTTGTTATTCTGCTCAGAATACTTGTCACCATGTAAACCTCAACAAATCATTATCAGAGCATATTAAAGTGGAGCGTGTTTTATCATCCGAAAGTGTAAACTTTACAGTGCAAACATGAATATCGATGTGTTAAGTAGAAGAATACGTCGTAGAGTATACCTAAATGAAATTGAAATTGCTAGGGCCGTAACGTTAATTGAGGAAGGTTATTCCAGAAGACATGTAGCAGAAATTATGAATGTGAGTCGCGCCGCTATAAATAGAGCATGGAATCGGCATTTAATTTATGGCATTGTCAGAAGAAGACCCTATCTTCAATGTCAAAGGGCCACAACAGCTCGAGAAGATCGCTTATTACGGCTGTGGGCGATTAGGTAACGAACCAATACCGCACGAGCGCTTCAAAATCAGTTAGTAGCAACAACAGGTACCAGAATTTCTGATCAAACAGTTCGTAATAGACTTCATCAATGTCAGTTGCGTGCTAGAAGACCGGCTAAAGTACCTCGTTTAACAATAGCACATCGCAGAGCTCGACGAATTTTTGGCGAAGTACATCGTCATTGGACAGTTCCACAATGGAGTAATGTATTGTTTACAGATGAGTCAAGATTCTGTTTATACCACAACGATGGACGTGTTCGGGTATGGCGACGAGTCAATGAGAGGTATTTGGACTCAGCTGTACAAGAAACTGTTCGCTTTGGCGGAGGGTCTATTATGGTATGGGCTGGCGTATGTTTAAATGGGCGCACCGACCTTGTCGTAATTGAAAACGGTTCCCTAACTGCATTACGTTACTTAAGGGAGATTTTAGAACCACATATAATTCCTTTTGCGGATAATATGGGAGCAGATTTTATTCTACAGCAAGATAATGCCAGGCCACACGTGGCTAGGATAGTGACGACTTTTTTAAATGATCATAATATTGAAGTAATGGAATGGCCAGCTCACAGCCCAGATCTCAATCCCATCGAACACCTATGGGATACATTGGGACGAAGATTATTGGAACGGCAGCCTATAGAAACCATCCAACAACTTCAAGACATTCTTATTCAAGAATGGGAACAACTGGCCCAGGAGATGATCAGAAACTTGATCGAGAGTATTCCCCGTCGTTGCGCTGAAGTTATCAGAGCCAGAGGAGGACACACTCACTACTAAGGATAGTTTTAAAATAATGTCTTTTTTAAAAATGTTAGAAAAATAAAATTATTTAATCGACTTATTGAAATGAATTTTTTTCTCTCCATAATCCATTCGCCATATTTAACTAATTTATACACCGACAAGGCTGATGTGTACACATTGTCATCGTAAAATAAAATTTTCGTTATATTTCAAACTACGTGAAATATAAGCTTATGAAGAGGTGGCTCCATTTTCATTTTGAGTAGTTTATATGAAATCGTAAGCAGAAGTAGCAGACATATTTATTTAGTAGTATTTTACTTGTAAAAGCAAATCGTCAATTTTTAAACTGATATTTTGTAGTAGAGGACTACAGATCGAATGAATTTTTGTCAAATATTCTTGCATCAAAAATAAAGAGGCTGTAATGTGTTGAATATTACGATTTTAAGACCCATTTTCTGGAAAACCGTTCATTCAGTTAATTTACACATTACATTATTTAAATACTGTAATTAACTTGCGTAAAAAATTTTATTTAATTTCTCGAAAAATAAAAACACTTTTGATTTCACTCTGTGATGTCAACCATGAGAGATATAAATGCAGGTGTACCCCAAGGCAGCGTATTGGGACCCATTGTTTACTTGTACACTAGTGACATCCCACAGACTTGAAACGTCCCAATTGCCACGTTCGCTGACGATACAGCCATATTGGCAGTAGGTAATGACAACCAAGAAACAACTGATAAACTCCCAGAAGCATGCAATAGAGTAGCTGACTGGACTAACAAATAGAGAACAAGAATCAAGGAGAGCAAATCGGCACACATTGACTTCACCTATACGCGGAACGAACAGTTCCCGATGACAATAAGTAATAAACATTGCGATACAGGAAAATATCTGGGAATAAACCTGGATATCTGTCTTCGATGGAAAGAACACATAAAGAATAAAAGGAAAGAATTGATCTCAAATACAAAAGATGTATTGGCTGATTGGGAGGAAATCACTGTCTGTGTATAATAAGTTACTTTCGTACAAACAAATCCTAAAACTAATATGGACCTATGGGATTCAGTTCTGGGGATGTGCAGCCAAAAGCAACATAGATAATATCCAGGTCTTTTAAAATAAAGTGCTCTAAGGTATTGTTGATGCTCCATGGTGCTATTGGAATGTGCATCTACCCAGGGATCTGAAGATTCCAACAGTCCGAGAAGAAATCAAAAAGTTTTGAACAAAGCACGAGCCCACATCAATACCGAAGTACTACAACTACGGGATAGCGCCAACTTGAACAGAAGACTTAAAAGAGTCAAACCTTTTGGCTTTGGTAGTGTATAGTGATACAGTGCTAAAGCAAAACATAGTGATTTTGTGGGTAACAGGTCAAGCTTGTGCTTCATTACACACGACTGCTAACAATAAATTTATTAAATAAAATGAAAAACATTTTGTGATGCGATAAAAGCTTTAAAGATCTACTAAATTATTTATGGATCGCTTCTGCTGCCTTCTAAGAATTTTTAAATATTATAAACAAGTTCCTAGCTTTATATTTTGACAATTAAATTCATTTTTTAACGTTCCTTACTTTTAATGTAACATTGTTTTATCCACTGTTAATACCTATTTTAGATTGTAACAAATTTCCCAATCATTCTGAACGAATTACGAAATACGTAAAAATTTAATTTCATTAATCACACTGTATATTGATTGTACACTATCAAGAGAAGATTATAACATTTATTAGATTTGTTATCAATTCTCCTATTTTGTGTTGGTGGTATAAATATTTTTATACCTTACGCAACTTTTTATTTTTAATAGAGTGGGGCATTTGGCGACCACTGCACAGGTGCATCACAATATCTTAGTGAAGAAATATCTATTGGGGTTCCTTTATGTGCGCTACATCATGTCATAATAATGAAAACTACCCTCCTGTACAGGCAAAGTCAATATTGTCCATCCGCCAGAGGTTAGATCAAGAAAAAGCTATTAGGAAATCGTAAATAAAGTTCAGGGTGATGGAAATGTTTGCAGCGTTACTTAAGATTTTGATGGAAGTTAGTCGCTGCGTATCAAATCTCATGACATTACGTTTCTCATTCATGAAATGATGGTATCATATTGAGAGGGCAACAGTAATACTTCGCTCGAACAGGGATTTGCGCGGAGACGATGTACTACAGCGACTCGGGAAGCGTGTTATGCATTTTGATTTCTCACTTTCTCGGAGAAGATATCATATTTCGATAACAAATAAATTACTTATCTTTGTTCGTTTCATATATGTTTGAGTGTATTTTGTTATTAAGGACGTGCCAAAATTAAATATCACATTATTTGTAACGTGAACAGTCTCTTGCAGTTTCAAATAGTGTAACTATTGCGGTATATGCGCAACCAATAAACAATTGAACTATTTTGGCCAATCGGACATAAGTTTTCATAGTATTCTTCATGCACTACAGGATATTGATTTCGTACAAAAATTCAATTTTGATATAATTAAACTAACGATATAGCATATAGTACTTCACAAATTTAGCAACAGAGAGAGCTCAAGCAAAAATCGAACAGTTATTAGCGTCTGTGTAAGACACTAGCGCGTACATCCTGTTTGTGTCAGTCGTCATGGAGCAACGTGTAAATATTAAATTTTGATATAAATTACGAAAAATTCCAACGGAAATTTACAAAATGTTGAAAACCGTGCAAACATCTTAAGTTGTGCTAGTGTTTGAATGGTTAAATGTTTTAAAAATAGACTTGAGGATGATCAAGAGGACGTTAGAACCGGGCGTCCGTCGATCTCTCGAAATATAGATTTATTCGCTAAATGAGCCTCCTAATCATGGTAGATAGGTTGAGCATTAATAAGGAAACGATTTGATAAATTTTGCAGGAAGAGGAAGATCTGCGCAAAGTTAATCCCTCACAGTTTTACGGATGTGCAAAACAGAGAAGACTTGCATCATTCACAGACTTCGTTCAAACAAACCAAATGTTCTTAACTGCATTTATCCACTCGTATTTAGTACGATCCTGAGAAAAAAATATGTACATCATCACTAAAATCAAAAGGTTTTATTTGCAAAAATCCAGAAACAAAATCATTCCACCATTACCTTTTTCCATAAATAGGGTTTGATACATATTGAATTTGTGCCTGAAGGACAACCATTAAATACTGTATTCTACGTTGAAGTAATGAACAGATATCTATAGCGCAGGTCTTGAGTGCGATCGTAATTTCGCGAGAAGAATAGTGGTTCTTGTTGCATGACAATAGACCTGCCTATTCTGCACTGATCGTAAAATACGGCTTTGTTGAGATTAATTACTCACGTTTTTTTTCTCTACGTTTATATTATAACTACATGTTTTAATGTAAAAAAAGAAAAACATAGTTCGTGTGCGTGCATTCTTTTAACTGTCTGCAGTTGTTCTAAATACAATTACTTATTTAGATAGAACATTACTATCTTTCGAGATATGATGCAGCAACTTAACCACATAAGGCTGCTTGTGGAGTTTATTTATTAAAAATCTTAATACAACTTACATAGAATCCATCTGTCTCTAACAAGCAATTCAAACAATGATTTCTACTAAATGCAAAATCTTTTATTAAACTTATAGGATGATAGCACCAGCGTGTTTTAGTGGTAAGAGCACTGGGCCCAGCTGCGGAAGCTCAAGACTTCAAATCCCTGACTCGATTCTTGGCGGGCGGCCTTACCCAGTTGCTTTACATAATTGCGTACCGGCGTTTGAATGAACAAGGTGTAATAATTTGGCTGTTTACTGCGTGATGCCTACCACATCACCATGTGCCATAAATTTTGTACGCGACAACCGGATGTAAAAGTAAGGTTACGAGAGGTGTGACTTTCCGTCTTGCAGGTCAAACTTCTTCATGGGGTGTAGAGCGCCACTATTATTATTATTATAATTATAAGATGATGGTAATACTGGAGGATCTTCTTCATTCAAAGATGAATAATTAGTGTTCTAGGGTAAATAACGGTAGCAGCCTAACTATACTTTGATAAGACAAGTTGGTGTTCGTCTAGAAAAGTTTATTTAAAAACTAGGTTAATGACATTTCCCAATGCGGAAATAATAATATTTATTCGGAATTTCGAAGAAATCGAAGGGCGTTATAATTTCAAACGAATTATTTTTTGTCTTAATATGTTTTAAAATGTATACTAAACTTAGAAATCGAAAATTAATCATATATCGCGTATATGCCTAATTTTAAAAATACATGTGTACTGTACCTAGACCTTAATGTTCTGATAACGTGTGGGTATTGTGATCTGGCGTTAGAATGTTAAACAAGTATACTTTTGAAAATATGTAGTCTAAGCAGCAGGGAAGTTTAGGTGAAGTAGTTCGTTCCTTTTTACGTTTATTATATTGGTATATATATATACGTAAATGTATATCATGAAAATAACATTCTGCTTTATATTGGTTATATTTCTGCCATGGATGTAAGAAATTATGTTCATACCAAGCACAAATAAAACTGAAATGTATTCTTTTAGTACTCTTGCTTTTACATAGAATTTAGGATGAATTTCTATGCCCTTGGTTCAGAATACACGAAACATATTTTTATTTCAACTACAATACAATGCAAAAAACTTTCATTTTGGAATGCAGAAGAGACATTTCGCAACCTAGAATCAAAAATGGTTGTGTAGTAATTACAAATGCCGGAGTTTTCTGTACCACATTACTTTCTCTTTTTTTCTAGTATTCTTACAATCTTCGATATGAGATTTATAATCGTAATTTTCTAACCAGATAATATAATCGAAAGAAAGAACAACAGAAATTGATATACATAGTCTTGGTAGAAGTATGCAACAAAAAGTAAAATCGATAGAAAAAGGCAAGAAATAACGGAAAATCGTGATCACTTTTCAGAAAAGCTTATAAGCTCCTATGCAGACAGAACAACTCAATAGAGGTTTACTTTTTGTTCCTACATAAAATGTTTCTAAATATACCTATTAGATGTTTTATTGCCGCATTCCATTCAATTATAAACTAATTTTGTAAATTTACATTCAATCGTAATTTCGCCAACTTTGAAATCGTGTTTCGCTTTAGACCAAGTTTTATTACCCAAATCGATATGCTGGTTTATGCAGTCTCTGGACTAATATTAATTTATAATTTCACTAGAAGTGACTTAGAAACATTTCTTTAACTTTGTTCTGTCATAAATTTTAAATTTAATACATGGGATATTAGCAACAACATACAAGCAAGCAGCAAGCATTTCCACGTTTATTTTTAATGTGTAAATACTACATTTATTACAAGTCCATGCAGTGTTGGTCAGCTAACTTCTTCTTCCTTAAAAGTGTTTGATGCAACAACACTATTACTGTAGTGCATTTGCGCAAATGGTAATTTTTCATGTTACATACTATTTATATTATATGTATATACAGGGTGAGTCGGAAGGAACGGATTAAACTCCAGGAGTGTATTGTACACTTGAAAATAATGTAAAAAAACTCAAATGTTGTTGTCCGATTTTTATTTTTTTTCAAGTTATAGCGTAATTAAAAATAAACAAAATTTCATACATTAACGTTTTGGTAATCATGGCGTTCTTATAATAAATGTTCAAAAATACCGCCATTCACTTCGAAACATTTTCTGCTTTGTCTACGAAGGGCGCCTGTTGCTCTCCTGATTGAGTCATGTCTTTGTTTAAGATCAGCTGCAGCATTTCTAATACGTTGAATTAGTGCACCCCGAGTGCCCACTTTTACTTTGTACACTTCATCTTTGAGGCAGCCCCATACACAATAATCTAGTGCTGTAAGGTCTGGAGATCTTGGGGGCCAACTAATAGGACCACCGCGACTAATCCAACGCCCTGGAATCCTTTCGTTCAAATGTTGCTCGACCTGATGAGCGAAATGCGCAGGAGCTACATCGTGCTGGTAGTACATTTGCATTATGATGTTTAAAGGAGCATCCTCTGTAGTTCCTGTAATTCATTTTGTAAAAAATGTAAGTAGTGGGGATTTTCGTCTGACCATACATGACAGTTGTGAGTATTATTAATGCCCTCACGGGTGAATGTTGCTTCATCTGTAAAAACTATGCGCGATACAACACGAGGGTTATTATTTATCCACTGACAAAATTCCATACGTTTAGGATGGTCTTCCGATTGTAGGTTCTGTACTCTCTGTACATGGTATGGATGTAAGCCTTGCTCGCGGAGTGTGTTTATTACTCTTGTTTGTGGAATGCCCAATTGAATACTAATTCTTCGTGAGCTGGTCGTTGCATCTTCTGCTACTAAATCCAGAATATCTTCTACCTCTTCTAAATCTTTTCGAATAGCTCGTTCAGATGTTATGTTAACACTGGGAAGCTTTCCAGTCTCGCACAGTTTGTTGAAAACTCTGATAAACACATTTTTATTAGGATGTCTCTGATGTGGAATCCGTTGACAATATTCTTCAACAGCAGCTGTAGCATTCTCATCACAAAAACCACAAACAAACACCATATTTGCATATTCTAAATCTGAATAAGTATGTGGCATTTTGTAACACTTTAATCGTACAACCTCAAAAATTAACGTTAAATCACTGTCACAATACACTGATAACAAAGTTATCAAATGTTTTTGAGCCTCTAACATGGGATACTAGATTTTTAATTGCAGGCGCCCTTCATAGACGAAGCAGAAAATGTTTAGAGGTGAATGGCGGTATTTTTGAACACTTATTATAAGAATGCTATGATTACCAAAACGTTAATGTATGAAATTTTGTTTATTTTTAACTACGCTATAACTTGAAAACAAATAAAAATCGGATAAAAACATTTGACGTTTATTACATTATTTTCACGTGTACAATACACTCCTGGAGTTTGGTCCGTTCCTCCCAACTCACCCTGTATATAGGGTGTTTAAAAAATACGTTCAGATATTTTACCCACTTATAGATCCCATCAATACAAATAAAAAAGTCGTAATAAACATGGGTTCGAAAATCAACCGTTTTCGAGATATGGAGTTATTTCGAGAAAATAAATATTGCTTGTTATTTCAATAGGTAACCATTGAAACAAATAGCCGTGTAAATATAACATTTTTAATTACAAATAATTAAAGTAGATCTGCATATCCTTTCATTTGTACACATCATTCGCATCTCCGTTAACATTAACGCCGCATTCTTTCAGAGATTCCCGGATTCATACAAACAATCTGGCAGGCATGTTCTATTCGTTCTCGAAAATCGTTTAAATTATTCACAGAGCTTGAATAAACTAACGATTTTAAATCCCCCAAATACAAAAGTCGAGCGAATTGAGGTCAGGAGATCTAGGTGGCCACACAATTGGACCTCCTCGCCCTATTCACCCGCCGTTATAAATTTCGTTTAATATTCATAATATTCATTCTATGAATGAGGGGTACATCTTCTAACAATAGTGACAAGGCATTACGCAAAACGTTAAGATACAGTTGGACATTCAAACGATTCGGAAGAAAAAAAGTTCGTATAATATGGTCTTCAAAAATACCAAGCCAACCGTTAATTGAAAATCGTTGTTGATTATTCGATTCAATAATAGCATGAGGGTTCTCATCTGACGAAACATGGCTATTGTGGAAATTAAAAATGCAATTTTTTGTAAAACTAGCTTCGTCAGTAAATAAGACTTTATTAACAAAGTTTGCGTTTTCCGCAACCCTTGCCAGTGCCCATCGGCAAAACACCAGACGTTCAGCATAATCAGCCACAATAAGAACCTGTACCCTGTGAATATGGTATGGGTACAATTGCTCCTCACGTAACATTCTCCAAATTAAGCAAGCATTAATATTTGTTTCGGCAGGAAGTCTTCTAGTACTGGTACCTTGATACCTCCTTAAAATGTTAAGTTCCGCTTCAGCAGTAGAAACTGATCTAGGCCGAGCGCCATCACCATTTCTTGATTTAAATGCGCCAACTTCGGATAAACGTTGATGCAAATTTGTAAAATACATAGCATACATAGCATACAAGCAACGTACCTCATAAGAATTACCATTGGCCTTAGCAGACATGAAATGCATATCTGCCATTTCCGCGTAAGGTATACATATTCCAACAACAACAATAACAATAATGACACTTACAAAAACTCAACAAATATTGCTTTATCCAATTCCATATCAGACGTGATAAAAACGATTCTGTACTCGTTGATTTTCGAACCCATGTTTATTACCACTTTTTTGTTTGTATTGATCAGCATCAATCAACTCTATGACGACGCGGTCTAAGTTCGAAAAAATAACTTTATTAGTAAAACTGTAACAGATAAACTTGATAGAAAGCAACTACGTATGATCCATTTCTATACTATTGAATGCATGTACGTTGAGTTGTGTCACTCACTTTTAAGAGGGGAACAACTTAACTGGCCCATATTTTCTGTAAAATTTTGAATAAATTTTTGTAAGAAAACTGTAAGGCTGTGAACATTTTGATTATTAAATAAGTTTTTAGCATTGGGTGGAATCAATCCCATTCGCTTTTGTTCTTGAATTAGAAGAAGTACATTTTATTTTGCATATTTTGCAAATATTGCATGATTGCAGCATATAATATATGTTAGTCCATTTATAAATCTTCAAAATCCAGAAATGTATTCTTGTTATATATATTTTTTTAATATTTAAATTGCATAGAGTATGTGAGTGGAAATTGGTATATTTTCAAACGACAGTAGGTACTAAATAGGATCGGTTATTGTTGTATTTCATTTTGATAATCCCCTCCCGCAAGCAATAAATTGAATTGAAAAACCTATTTATGCTTATATTTCTTAAAATAACCAAGTGGTTGTACTACGTTAATACAGAATGATGGGTTTTCTCCCTCGGCCCATATATTTCTTGAGATAGTGGTTCCTCACACCCCAATGTCCCACTAGTATAACATGTTTTAACTAGGTAGGGAGCATATGTAGTGACTGCGCTATTTTATGCTGAAGTAACGTAGGTATTAAAAATGTTGTATATTGTTTTAATACCGAGGCTGCTTAACTAATTATAAACTGTCAAAACAATTTCACTAAGAAAACACAATTATTGTATAAGTAAACTATTTCTTACCAGATAATTAAACAAAAATTATATCAATAATAATAAATCAACTAGAGTGTAAAATTACCAAAATATATGGATTGCTACTGAGTTTGTCAACGTATCGTGATTGATTTATTGATTATATTAGCGGGATTTGTAATGGTAAAAAACAGTATATGAAATGGAGAAACGTTCAAATTAGATAAGTTTAATAAGAATTAGATATGTTCAGAATTACCAAATTTATTTAAATATTGACTTGCGATCTGGAGAATATTTTTCGCATTTAAAAATCTATTAGAGGACAAAATGCATTTATTTTATTAGGTGCTACTTACCGAAACACATATACCGGGTGACCATGGGATGATATAACAGCATGTAACTTTTCTATTTTTAAACCTATTATTTTAAACGTGAAACTAGGGTATACTTTTTAAATGTGCAACTTTAAGCATTTTGTAAATTCAGTTGTTACTTCCGGTTTGGCCGGAACTGATATCAACTTTATATTTTTAAATAAACTTTCTTCATTTTTTATAATAGCCTCTACAATTTATAAAATTATTACAAAAAACGAAAATAGCTGTATTTAAAAATAAAAAGCTAATATCAGTTCCGGCCAAACTGGAATTAAAAATTAAGATTACAGTACGTTTAACGTTTTACATTTAAAAGTTATAGCCTAGTTTCAACAATTAAAACATGGGTTTAAGAAACGTTTGGTTTCGAAACCCAAGCATTACTATACAGATTTATACAATTTTTGTCTGCAACCCACCATACACAATTTCCAAATTCGGCTTACAACCGTGGGATTTTAATGTTAAAAACATTCTCTGGAATTTCTGTCGTTCGGATTCGACGTTTAACTGTAGGTCCGCCGAGCTTCTACTTTAGCGCTGAGGGGAAACACGCGGCGAGAAGACGCCGATGCATTTTTTATAATAGCCTCTACAATTTATAAAATTATTACAAAAAACGAAAATAGCTGTATTTAAAAATAAAAAGCTAATATCAGTTCCGGCCAAACTGGAATTAAAAATTAAGATTACAGTACGTTTAACGTTTTACATTTAAAAGTTATAGCCTAGTTTCAACAATTAAAACATGGGTTTAAGAAACGTTTGGTTTCGAAACCCAAGCATTACTATACAGATTTATACAATTTTTGTCTGCAACCCACCATACACAATTTCCAAATTCGGCTTACAACCGTGGGATTTTAATGTTAAAAACATTCTCTGGAATTTCTGTCGTTCGGATTCGACGTTTAACTGTAGGTCCGCCGAGCTTCTACTTTAGCGCTGAGGGGAAACACGCGGCGAGAAGACGCCGATGCATTTTTTATAATAGCCTCTACAATTTATAAAATTATTACAAAAAACGAAAATAGCTGTATTTAAAAATAAAAAGCTAATATCAGTTCCGGCCAAACTGGAATTAAAAATTAAGATTACAGTACGTTTAACGTTTTACATTTAAAAGTTATAGCCTAATTTCAACAATTAAAACAATGGGTTTAAGAAACGCTTGGTTTCGAAACCCAAGCATTACTATGCAGATTTATACAATTTTTGTCTGCAACCCACCATACACAATTTCCAAATTCGGCTTACAACCGTGGGATTTTAATGCTAAAAACATTCTCTGGAATTTCTGTCGTTCGGATTCGACGTTTAACTGTAGGTCCGCCGAGTTTCTACTTTAGCGCTGAGGGGAAACACGCGGCGAGAAGACGCCGATGCCCAGCGGTGGGACAAAAAGACTGTCCATGATGATGATGATGAACGATGTATAAGAAAAAAGTTGTATGCTGTTCCCACATCTCATGGTCACCCGGTAGATAACTGTCGGGTGACCACGAAGTGAGGTAACAGTATATACGTATTTTAGGGTATATAAATACTGTAATGCACTGTAATGTACGACGTATTTGGTTTGTGAAATAATATACAAAAATATTAGGGGAAGCATGTGGCAAAGAGATGTATCGATGCGCAATAGTGGGGGTAAATGCTGTTAACGCGTTGATTGTGTTGATTTATTTATTTGAGCTAAAATACATATACAAACAAAAAGTAATATTTACTGCACAAAATATTACCATATGCTTGCTGCATACATAGCTAATTGATTTAAATGATTATAATAGTATATTTTGTTAATTCGATTTCATTCGTTCAACTTGTTGTGCTTCTGTAATTATGTGAAAAATATTCCTTATCGACAAGTGGTAAACATTTGCGGTCGTATGTTTATTAGGACTATTTTCAACTATACAACATCCTGTAGATGTTTGGCCCCTCTTTTAGAAATACTGCATATTCCGTGATACATTAAACATTTTTTGCCGCATAGTTTGGTACACATGTACTCTCTTGACAACGTATTTATCCAACCCCACTGATAAACGTTCCAATTTTTTTCAAAATTGGACTTACATTAAAACTTTGATCACTGGACCCTAAGGATACAAAATGGTGAGTGCATGAAAATACTCACTTAGGACCACAGGTTGTCCGCCCATTTGCTCGCCACCGTTTGCACGCCACCGTTTGCTCGACAAATATTTGCTCGCCACACGTCAATTGCTCGCCAGACTGATGCTCAACGAGCAATTTATTTAAAAAATCACTCGATTTGTCTTAGTGCTTCAGTATCAAATTTGCAAATTCCTAACTTCTGCGTTCAGTTCCAAAATTTTTTCAAAAGCTTGTTGTATCTGATACATTTTTAATAACCTCTAAATTATAAAATAAGATCAGCTGATTTCACGATATTCACGAGCACACACTCACACGCACGCGTTGTTACACATTTTGTAAAATAACTATTTTGGGTTTTGGTTTACAGACGAATATTTCCTTAAAATATCAAATTCTATACTTTCCCTATATCTGTGGTGTCTGAAAATAAAAGGTTTGCATTGTGTATGAAAAAATGTGCCAAATTATGTCACAAACGAAGGTGCATAACAAAACAAAAAATAGTTTTATTTGCGTTGGTGCAGTTACACTTAGCAATGCGAGCAAGTTGGCTGTCGAGCAAATGGATGAAGACCAACAGTCTTGGTGAGCGTCTTTCCCAGCGAGCAATCGGTGGCGAGCAACCGGCAGTTAGCAAGTGGTGGCGAGCAAATGATGTAGAGCCCGACCACAGTATTTAGCTTTAAATTTTAGCCCGTTTTAATTAGAAGCTGTCTTTATATAGGAACCACCTGTATTGTTAAGTGGATCGACGAAAAATAAATACCACCCAATGTTTAAAATGAATATGTAACTATGTTGACAGATGTACTTAGTTCACTTTTTACTTTATCAAATTCCCCATGTTCGCATACGCCAATACATTCATACGAGGGCTGTTCTCTTCCCGCTGAGCCTATCTAGCAGGCTGTAATATTTTGAAAGAAATTTTGTTTGACATTTTAACGTAGTTGTTTATAAGTTTAATTACAGTGAAAGTTGTCAATATACTTGAAGGTTTTTAATATACATAATCTTAAAGTATTGAATTGAATAAAGAGGATTATCGAGCTGTAATGTTTTACAATTTCACGCGTGGCTTAAGCTGTAAAGAATGTTTTGAACAAATCAATCGAGTGTTTGGTGACAAGTCGTATTCGTTAGCTACCGTAAAGCGGTGGTACAATGAATTTCAACGTGGTCGAATTTCCTTAAATGACAACTTTCGAGCTCCTGAACAAAAAACGGCAGTTACCGAAAAAAATATTGGTCTTGTACGAAACATGATTGAAGAGGACCGGCATGTTACTGCCAGGAGTATTCAAGCAACTTTAAAGATTGGTATGAAAGCAATCGACACCATTTTACACAAACATTTGATGGTGCCCGTGCAGATCTACACTGGATCGCTTTGACAATGGATCGTCTCATTTGGTGTACAATATCATTACAGTTGATGAAATGTGGGTATACTGCTATGATCCCGAAAGAAAGCAGCAGTCGGCAGTTAGGATTTTTGAGAATGAATAGGCTCCAACAAAAATTGTTCGTGAAAAAAGTCGAAACAAAAAGATGGTCACCACATTTTTTTGAATTATTGGACATGTTCCTACTGTAGCACTGGATGATCGATGTACTGTTAATCCTGAATGGTGCACTGCAGTTTGTTTGTCTCCAGTTCTACAAAATGTTCGCGAAAAACGTTCAAGAGGAAGAATCATCTTGCATCAAGATAACGCTAGGGCGCACACTGCTGCTCGAACGATTGAGTATTTGAATCCGCAAAACATTGAAAAAATTGATCATTCGCCGTATAGTGCAGACCTAGCTCCTAATGATTTCATTTTATTTCCCCGTGTAAAGAATAAGTTACGGGGTTTACGTTTTGCATCGGCCGAAGAAGCGGTTGACGCATTTAGAAATGATATAAATAACCTAACCCGGGAAAATTGGAGAAAATGTGTTGAAGATTAATTTGCACGGATGCAAAAATGCATTGACTGTGGACATGAATACCTTGAAACATTATAAATAAATGTGTTTTGTCAATAAATTGTGTAGTACTTTACTAGACTCAGCAGGAAGAGAACTACCGTCGTATTTCAAAATTAACCAAATCGTATACATTACAAAATATTTACATAAACATTTAAACGTATCATATTTAATTTTGGAGCTTTATCCCAGATATAATCTAATGATACAAGTTACAAATCCGAGAGGCTCTTCACAGCCGTGTAACTGCGTTAATTTGTGTACATTAATAGACGCGTGTCAACGAAGTCAAATAGTTGGGCCCGTGTATTCATGCATTTCCCTCAAGAAGACAGAGTGCTTCCATCCAATTATATCGCGAATACATATCCAATTGATAATAAAACTTCAGTAACATCTGGGATCGCGCACTAACGGTGAAACCATTCGATCAACGCCGCCTTATCTTGTCAGGGCAGATAACAAGACCGATTGCGACGTCAAAGTCGGCGTACGGAGAACCTTCGAAAACCCCTCGGAAAAGGGTAGGCAGGAGTGAAAAGCGTAGCGCGAGCGGGTACCGAAGCAGCCATGTGAACACGCACAGGCTTTCCATCAACAGCGTGCCCGCCGCGCTTATACGTGTCCTGGTAGCCTGATATAGTCAAGTTAGATCTCGTCTCCAATAAGAACTGAAAGATAATGCCGTGGTGTTTTTGTAATTCTTTATTTATTAACTTTTGTTGGCGTAGTGTTTTCTGCTTAGACCGTTAAAGTTGCAATGCCACTACGATAAAGAGGATTGAATTTATGCAGTCGAACTGGGAAGCGATTCTTGGAAGTTTATTTTATGGG
>JABXWE010019957.1:0-22895 GCA_014611495.1 Limonius californicus | reverse complement strand
TTTGGTGTTACTCAAGAAACCCGTTTAATTAGAGCATATTTGTTGTTTGTATCTTGTTAAGTAATGTTGAAAGCACAATATACTAAAGGTGATACTTGCGTCTATCTTTAATTTGAAAAATTATGCACGGCTAAAGAAGTGTTCCCCTAATTTTGTTGAACAGTGTATTTGAAATACCTAAACTTAGATAAAGGCGACCGTGGGCTAGAGGTTAGCGCGTTAGGCTTCTACGGGGAAGGTCTTGGATTCAATTCCCAGTACCGGAACATCGGATTTTTAATGGCCGTTCTCCCTCGCAACGCAATGGCAAACCAGTGAGGTATTCTGCCTAGTAAATCTTCTCTGGAGGAGAAGTGTTTAGACTTCCCGTGGTTCGGAACCCACGTTAAGCTGTAGGTCCTCTATGTCTGTGGCACTCTAAACGCGCAACGCAGGCAGAGAAGAGAAGATCGTCATGTCTCGTAAGAGATAACGCACTCGAAGAAAAAGAAACTTAGTTATCTATAAATAAGACTCTTATTTTCGTGCACACTTACTTTTATTTGAAAGTTAAGTAGAATAAAATACCAACTATACCAAACAGGTATCATTGATTTATTCATCAATCAAAAATTAGATATCACCGTACCTTGTGATATGTAGTTTGAGTTGCCTTTAGGAATGATATATTGAAACTAATGTATTCAATATTAGTTACAGCAAATTAAATCTATGATAATCGTTTATTCTTTTGAAGACATAAATAAGATATTGGTCACTCACATTTAAAATATTATTGATTTATTATTGAAACACATTATCTGCATCGAAAGGATCGCATAAGCGGAATCACATCGTCAAGAGACCAACGAATCCATCATATGCGGTGTGTGTTGAGGACATCATTTGCATTTCCTTACAGTATGCGACCTGTATGTACTCGCAAAACGTAAAGTGCTGCAAGTTTGGCTGAAATATTAATAATAGTGAGGCTCTACACCCCATGAAGGGATTTGGCCTGCAAGGCGAAAGATCAGAGCTGCCGTATTCTTACTCTCACACCCAGTTATCGCGACATCGCGTGCCAAATTAATGACACGTGGTTATGTGGTAAGTATCAAACATTAAACTAACGCATTATTACCCCTTCTTCATTCAAACGCAGGTACCCAATTATTTAAAACTACTGAGTAGACCGCCCGCCAGGCGTCGAGTCGGGGGTTTGAACTCCTGTCCTTCCGCACCGGAGCCCAGTGCTCTAACCACTAGAGTCTAGTGGTTAGAGCACTGGGCCAGCGCTAGTATGGTCTAGTGACTAGACCATACTAGCGCTGGCCGAAATATTAGTGTAGGTTATAAGCACTAGGTAGATTATATTAGTAATAACAAAAGTAAAAATTGGTGATGTCACCCTAATTTTTGTCATACAGCATTATGAAGAAGGCAAAATATATGGGAAGAGATTGAAAAAATAACGAAGCAGTAAAGTAAAAATTCAATAAAACTGCAAGTGTTGTTTCTCTAAGTGTAGGATGAACCGAAAAAGCCATTTCCGTTTTCTGCGCTTTTCTTTTTCTTCTTATACCTTGAGCAAAACTGCCATTAAAAACAATTCTTCTTCTGAACTCAATTCGTTTCTACTACCCTAGATGAAAGGCCCTGTGTAGGCGAATGATTCTCTTGGTTATAGTTAAGGCCACAGAAAAATTCGGGACGTTCGGGCTTGGGTTAGATACCGATTTCTCTTAGATATAGATAGTTTACGTTAGATTAAGTTTAGCCTAGATACAACAAGCCCCCGTGGCTACAGTGCCTTAAGGGTACGAACAAAAAAAGCTTAGATGAAAACTGCAACATTGTGACTACGTAAACAGTAGCATAGGCAAATAAACACTGTGTTTATTACCCTATGACAGTAGCGTTACAACATTAAATTGTTCTGTCGGGATTTTTGGCAAATAGTAAGCGATGTAGCCAAATCAAATCCGTTCCGTGTAATGTGAATAGTATGCGTCTACCTTTAGTCTGAACTTTCGCATACAGGTTCTAACATATAAGGGGCCTCGGTGGTCTAGCGCGGCAAGGCGTTGCCACTCGGGCCACACCGAATTGTAGTCGTTCCGCTGTGGTTTCGAATCTCAGCTGGGGCGACCGCATTTCGGTGAGTTAAGTTTAGGGTGCATGCTGCATGAATTGTTAGTGTGTAAGGGACGCCCGCACCCCCTGAAGTAATGCGAAAGCGGTTCCGGGGGGGGGGGCGGTAGTATGAATGAATAAAAAAAAAAAGGTTCTAACATATAAGAATATAAACGACATAACAAAATATTCCGTTCTGTAATAGAATGCAACCCCGTTATACAGTTTAATAGATCACCTATAATTGTAATTTTAAAACAGTGCAAATTAAAGCTACCCGTTTTAACAGAATAGCTTACCACAGGAGAATTTTAAGGTTATCTGCTGAACCGGTGTAAACATACATCTGATAATAAATTATAAACCAATAACAGGTTATCGAGAATCATGTAAAATACAGAATGATTAAGTAGATTTATATAGAGAAGTTCACATCTATAATAAGTAAACTTTATGAAGTGGTATATTACCATCCTTAATTAGCATAACATCCTTGTACTTATAAAATAGGTGTATATGATTATGTACGACAGTGGCGGCTCGCCAAGTGAAGTCGGTGAAATGCCTCTTCACCTAAAATGTTCATTCAATTCATAATATTTATTTAAATTACATAACAAATTACTTATCGGCATTACACCTATTAGGAGTCGTTTATTTATAGCATACATACTCGTAGATACAATAAGCTTAGTGAAAACAAACACATTACATTTTTTCTGGTCCCCTTGTATTTAAAATTTAAATGCAGTCCGTCGAGCGTGAACACAGTGACCATAAAAAATCTTACATACAACACTCGTAATGAAGAGTCAGCCTCAAACGTATTTTAACCCTGCACTTATACCACCTCCGTTGCCATGGTAACGCCTACGTCAATATCTACAATTCGTTCACGGTGAATCGCGCAAGTGAAGAGTTCAGTCGCAATGAGCCGCTGAACTGCATGTTCGGGTTTGACCGTCGGTTTTTCAACGATTTCAACAATTTTGAATTCACATTTTTACCTGTAGTATTTAATGATATTTTCTCTCGCACTGACATATTATTTGATGTTCTCCAAAAGAAATCATTGAATATTAATTTTTGTGTTACAAAAATAAATAAAAATATTGAACTATTAAAGAGGAAAAGGAATGACAATTTCATTGATACACTCTTCCAAAAGACTAGGGAAATAGAAATAACACAAATCGATATTTGTAAGCGCCCTAAGCGGGAATACGCTAGCCTTATATTAGAAGAAAATATAGAATTTTGTTTTATGAAGTACCTACTGGATCACATTCTAATGGAAATGAAAGTAAGGTGTCAAGACTGCGATAAGTTACAATTCATGTCTCTGGCTGATACTACGAAATCGGAAATTCGAACAATATGATTCGTGTTTACCGTGTAACGGGCCAAAATGGTGACAAGTGCATAATTTGGTGTTTAATTGCCAATTTCACGAAGCTTCAACATTTTGAAGATAAGAGACCAACAACAAACATCTGCGACAGCCGTGACGCGGAATGTTCCAGAACAAACGCGTCCCTCTCTGCACCAGAGAGGGGAGCGCGCATGACGTAAATCGAGAATTGGCCAGTATAAAACCACGAGGGCAGCCATTTGAAATAACTTTATTTCCTGGCTCTTGATCTCATCAAAAGTCAGAAAATATTCCTCAGCCTTCTTTTAAGAGTTCTCTTAAAAGATCCTAGTGTTGAAAATCCTTTCCTGAAATTAACCAGTCTAGTAGAATCCGTTTAATAATTCCTTATACTTAGCCGAAAGTGAATTAATAATTTTCCAGTATTTTTGCCGTTGTATTAACGAATATAATAATTTTGATTTTCCAGTTACCGAGTCCGAAGCTGAGCGAGCTAGTGTCCGTCGACCGTAGATAGCTGTTGGGTTAATTTGTCAAATTATACCGCCGTTCGAACTCGTTGGATTTCCAGGACATTTTTGACAGTCAAGTTAGTAGATATAAATATTTAACTTGCTTTGCTTGTTCATTTGAGTGCCCAGTAGTACGTTTTCCCTGAGACAGACATTTTTATTATTGTTTATCCGGTGTTTGAATCGGTAAACCTCAGTAAATAATTCTGTTTAAAGGTTATTATTGTTTGGGGAACCAGTGTCTGAATTGGTGACGTACCTTAACTTTAATAACACCTGTTGTTAGTAGTTGAACATCCTGTACAAGGTTTGTCGGATTTTGTAGAGAAATTTCACGAAACGTCAAATGTTTGTAAGTCCCGCTAGAAGATTTGAATTGATTTGGAGTATTTTGAATAGTTCAAAGCGATCTACAAATTCTGTCGCAGAGTAATTTTGTGCAAATTTGTAGGGAGAGTAACCCCATTCTCTTTAGAGAGGCTGGAGAATTTTAGCCCACTAATTAGAGTTTCATATTTATTTAATTTATACATCTTATGTACCTATCACATTACGTACGTTAATAAATTTATTTTTTCCAAGCACTTATAATTGAATTCCAGACAACTCAAGAGACTACCTAGGTTATAAATTGTTGGAGCGTGCGCGTATGAGCAGCAGGGCGCAACGTTACAACCGTCTGAAGCTTTTGACAGTTTTGGTCAATTTTATGGCAAAATATTTACAAAAAGTCAGGGTCTTAAAAACGAATTAAATCTACATTTTCTTTATAAAACTCATACTGTTTCAGATAAGGTATTTAGTACAAAAAAAGAATAGTTGGTAAATAAATGTATGACACAATTTTAGTAAAATCAGTAAGTTACTTATAATTATTCAACAAACTAAAAAGAAATACGGAATCTACATCAAGTATTACTATATGCAGTTTTACTTATACTACCTGTTGGTTTGCATTGTTCTAATTCAAAACTTTTAAATTCTGGAATTGGCTATGCAGAGTTCTCTCTTTATTGGTGGATTTCTAAACAAAAAATTCACTTCTCAACTGCTCTCCACGGGTAAATACTGTTTAAAATAAATAAGTTATCTTATTATTATAATTATGTATAGGAACGTATTCCAGGGTAAGGTCCGCAGGACAAAAAAAATCGCCCATTCTTAAAATTAAGGCCATACAAGTCAGACACCAAAAAAATTCTAGTAAATAATTTAAATATTCCTAGCATTACATTATTTATCACGTTGCTAAATTCTTCTGTAATAAAGCAGCTGAGAAACAAGATTGTTAATAGAAACTCATCCATTCAACAAATACATTTCTTTTTTTCACACCAAGTTAACAATATAGACGTTCCCTGTATTTTTGTGATTTATTAAATTAATTCATTTGAATAACATAAGGCCATATTTTAGGAGTTAATTATAGAGCCCCATAACTTTGTAATGGAAATATATATAAAATTATAATATGTAAATATTTATTTAGAATCACGAAGTCTATTAATTTTGAGATCAACATTATTATAATCACAAATAGGTGATTTTGCTAAAATTTAATTTATATTACTGACATATATTTGATTAATCTGTGGCAGTAGATTTTGGAAATCAAGCTATTTTTCATCTCAAATTTTCTTTATTGTATTGTATACTGGGTGGTAATAATTCTGTGGCTAACGGTAGGTATTAAATGTCTTTGCTATTGTAACCTAATCTATAAGGTAAACAATGGGTCGGGGCAGGCTCCTGCGCTTAGGCCACTAGGGCCCATTGTGCTTCCTTGGGGTTACAAAAGACTTTACTCCCTGAACAGGTTCATCGCTTCAGCGAAGGACAGAATCCTGCTCAAATGCGTCTCTTGGTTAAAGAAAGGGAGAGCCAAGGTGTTTGCATATTAAGACCGCTAATGCTTTGCATTTGCAGAGGACATGTTCAGAGGTTTCCTCTTGCTCTTTACATTTCCTACACTGGTTGTTTAACAAAATCCCTATAGTGTGGAGATGACTGTTCAGGTGTCCGTAGCCTGTAAGGAGGCCCGCTATTATCCTGATTTGTTTTCTGCTTAGATTCAGAATATAGTCTACCGATTTAGGCGAAGGGCTCTTGATAAAGGCTCTAGCCTGTCTGGGTGCGAATCTGGAGGTCCAAGAATGCTGAAATTGCGCATTTGCGTGATTCCTGTTCTCGTGCCTCACGTGTTTAGGGGCTATTCCAAAAGCTGGCCCTGGACCTACTAAAGGTTTAGAAGCCCCAGCCACAGCTAGGGCATCAGCTTCCTCATTGCCACTTATTCCGCTATGGCCCAGAACCCATAGGATTTTCACGTAATTTTCAGCTGAGAGTTTGACGAGTGTGGCTCGACGTTCTTCAACAAGCCTAGACCCTAACTTGGGAGATATTAAGGCCTTAATGGCCGCGTGACTGTCCGAGCAAATATAGATGTAGATATTTACCTCTATAACTTCTATTGAGGTTTTCATTTGTACATGCAGTAATCGCGAAGATTTCAGGATATTTGCCTAGGGCAAATTTGAGTTTGACCCTGGGTTTGTCAGTGAAGGGGCGCGAGTCCCAGCAGCACTTCCATGGCCGCTATCGGGGTTGTTCGCATTGCGCCCGTAATGCCCAGACAAGCTAATCTTTGCACACGCCCACACGCGCGATTGTCGTCCTTGTAGTGGTCAGTTCTGATCATGGCCACCAGACAAGGGCGGCGTATGTTAACAGCGGGCGTACTACAGCCGTGTAGAACCAGAATGATTCTAGGCTTCAGCCCCCAGGTTTTGCATAAAGCCCGCCAGCACGTCCAGTAGGATGCGCAGGCCCTTTGTTCTTGTCTTTTCACATGACTTTTCCAGGTTAGTCGAGCATCCAGTACAACGCCTAGATATTTGACCTCACCTGTTAAGTCAAGTGACATGTTGAAGATGGAGGGTTCTCTATAACCTGTCATCTTCCGTTTTCGTGTGAACAGGACCAGCTCGGTCTTCAATGGATTGACCGACAATTGATTCTGTTACACCAGTCTTGCACAATATTTAGGGCATCTTGGGTAGCCCCGCTTATTGTGCCGAGAAATTTACCGGCTATAAGGATAACCAGGTCATCCGCACAGCCCTGAGTATAAAACCCTTGCTCGTTGAGCCGCCGGAGGAGTCCATCAACCACGAGGCACCACAGGAGCGACGAGAACGCCTCCCTGTGGGCACCCGCGGCCGGCGGATACTCTCACAGAGTTCCCTCTGAGCGTGGCTTTGATGTTTCTGTGTTTGAGTATGAAATCGATCCACCTACCTATGGTGGGTTCGATTCCACGCTCTAAGACAGCGTTATGTATGTATTCGAAGGTCGTTCGGTCAAACGCTCCTTCGATGTCCAGAAATGCTTTATGGTACAAAGTGATTTTTTAAAAAGTCAATTGCAGTAGCCTAGGGTATGTCCCGTCTATATTAAGCTTTAGAATCTGACAATATGAAAATTGTAACAGCATAGCTGCCAATAATTAAATAAAGAAGCTTCAATTATTTATTCAAAAATGAATTTCACAGTGCAGCATAAGATATTTATGGTAAAAGCTTATTACCGAACTGGTGAGTGGCGGTATTCGATCCAGGAATGCTTCAACGATTTTACAGACCATTTTGGAATTGTTGAATACATTCGATTTTACGATGCTCTAAGGCACACTGTGGAATTATTCGATGAAACAGGTAGTGTTACACGCAGAAACGGTAGCGGTAGACCTACAGAACGCACACCAGACGTCCTGGAAAATGTTAGACAAATAATGGCTGAAGCTCCCTCAACTTCACTTCGACGTCTTTCACAGCGCATTGATTTGTCTTACACAACCATGAGGAATATTCTTAAAGCAGATTTAATGTTATTCCCATATAAAGTAACTTCACATGCTCGAAAATGTGTCTCGAAGTTTACAAAAACGAGCAAGATTGTGTATAGAGCAAGGGGGTGGACATTTCGAACACTTGCTGTGAAAGAAATCTTGACGAAAAACCTGTAATTTACTTACCTTAATAAATTACAAATCAGTTGCAACTAAATACTTGTTCATTTTCACATTTTGTTGGGCCAAAATTTTTAACTACCTGAACTGTCACACAGTTTGACATACAGGTAAATGTCATTCAAAGCTCATTACAGCTGACTGTAGACGGAATAGCTTTTTTTCTAGGCTTGCTGCAATTGACTTTTTAAAAAATCACTTTGTATTCCCTATTCATTTTTGAGTAGTTTATTATGTTGTCATAAGATTGTAAGTGATGGAAGGGCAGGAACAATAAATGATATACTATAGAATGCTGCTTAGTTTTTATTTAAATCAACAAACTTATGTATTTAGATGACAATGATACAAGAAATTTTATAGTTATTGCTATCGTTTATAATAAACAAATAAAAGTAATTGTACAATGTATTAATGAAAACATGAATTGCCATTGTTAAAAAAACAAAAGCAGACACTTTGTATAAAATGGAAGACAGGCGCCACATAAAATAATAGAAATATATTTTGCACCAATAAAAAGTGTAGTACAAATAATTTGGCACATGTAGATATCTTCAACTTACAATATACTGAATACAAGATTTTGGCAAAGCAGAGTATTATTACAAGATCAGGCAAAACTGGTATTGCTATAGATTAAGATATTTAGAATCGTCACACTCTAACGGCTAATCACTATAGAAGAAACTAAAATTCAAACAAAAAGTTCTCATTGTCCAATTTTAAGCAAAAACGGAAGACTGACAATACTGTTCTAACCACAACCCTTAAAATTGAACAACAATCAAAGTTTATCAAAATAGCTCATTTTGGAAATGCCTAGACACAACTTGAAACATTCATGATTGTTCTGAATCTTATATACAATAGGAAGAGCAAAATTTATCACGAGTGATAGAAAAAATATATCAGTTTCATCTATTCTAGTATAGAAATGCTCGTTCTACACCAGGTTTTCATTTTGTGATATTTCCAAGAAAATTATGTCTACTATGACAATTACACACAAAGTATAAACAAAATAGAAATTAATAGACATTGCTTCGCTGAATTCTACTACTATAAAGTAAATTGTAATTATGACAGCTTATTGCTTGTTTTACATTAGAGTTGATGAGGATGACATTGTTGGAGTTTCATACACTTTGGTTAACAAACATGAATTACTACTGTTCAATGTAAAATAGGAAACTTTTTATAGTTACTTATGGAAAGGTAGTTTCTAGTGCTGTATATAATTAACTACGAAGTGTTAAATATAAAAATTTAGTCAAAAATTCTCTCTTCTGTGCAAGTGAATGTTTTAAAATACAAACATTTGCTGCACATAACCAACCATTTTACATTTATTTTGCAAGATGACAGACTGGCAAATGCAAATAGATGTTAAATTGCATTTGTTCTTCCATATCAGAACATAACTTCCTTCTACACATCAAACTGGTTACTGGCTGCTATGAATCAATTGCCAATCATCAGTGAGAGACCCTATCACAGTCACCAATTTTACCTCACTTGGTTATATGCATACCTAAGGTGTGGAATATTTTGCAACAATAAAGATGTCTTACAACTTTACTTCCTGTCACAGCTTTCTGACCACTCACAAAAGCCACCAAGGTGGTTTTGGTGGCGCCCAGCCAATCATCAGTGAGAGACACCCTATCACAATCACAAATTTTACCTCACTTGGTTATATATTTAAGGTGAGGAATCTTCTGACAAGCCCAACAAACTTGGACATTAACTTATAACTTTACTTCGTATCCCTGCATTTTTAAACACCCATAAAAAACCACCAAGGAGGTTTTGGTAGTGCCCAGCCAATTACCAGTGAGAGGTACCCTATCACAATCACAAATTTTACCTCACTTGGTTATATATTTAAGGTGAGGAATCTCCTGACAAGCCCAACAAACTTGGGACATTAACTTAAAACTTTACTTCATATCCCTGCATTTTTGAACGCCCAGAAAAAGCCACCAAGGTGGTTTTGGTAGTGCCCAGCCAATGACCAGTGAGAGGAACCCTATTATAATCCCATAATCTTTCGACATGTCTAATTTTTGGATATGTAACTATGTACTTTTTGGTTTTGGTGTCCCTTGGGCTCATATTCAAACCTTGGTTGTCTGTTCAGCTCAACTCAATTAACTTGCACAGAAAATAAATAGAACCAACACTAGTAACACGTGTTTGTCAACCATTATCCATTTTGTTTACTTCAAAAGTGGTGCAGACATAAAACTATTTTTTATAATTTAAAATATAAAATAACGATATATAAGAACTGTATGATAAATGACATTGATTTATAAAATAAATACCTATTATAGTACCTACTCACTTCAACGAAATATCAAACTTGTGGAAGGGATTACTCTTGTTAATTTCGTTTGACAAACTTAATTATATAACCCAATTGCTATAACAATCTGTACCACTTTAAATGACAAACCATAAAATTAGTATAGACAGTAACTTTCCATTTATCCGGACGGGACCAAAACTGATCTGGTTCAGTACAAATCCAGATAATCTACACACAGAATTGTTAACATATTAAAATTTGGTAATTTCGCAATAAAACCAATCACACTTTGGGTTTTTAAACAATCTTAGCTAAACCAAAAATATATAAAGTATTAAAATGGAAGTACTTACCAAAGTCCAATGGAAAAATTCACATACTTTTGGGTTAAATATTACGTAGCAAAGTTCTTTGATGGAGCTTAACCTAAAATGGACTAACATACCACTAAATGAGGTAATGATTTAACTAAAACTAACATTACAAGTTACAAAAAATTCAATAATATGGTAGTTACAAATTATTTGTATATAATAAGCACACCTGTAAATATTAATGGTATGCATTTGGTAAAGGCGCAGAAAAACAGGTAATAAATAACAAGCAAAATATGTAAAAGAGGCAAATTTACAAAACAACATATTAAAACAAAATTCGAAAATTTAACACTAACAAATTAAATTGTATGTCTTGAGTAGAATGTAAAAGCATGGCCTTTCTTCCCTTACTCATGCAGAAATGTATGAATAATAAGTAATTGTCATCTATTGAATATTAAGTATATATATTTATATATTTATAATTTCTATCCTACCATACAAATTTTCATTTCAAAATATTATGAGATCTCACACTCGAAAGGGTGTACCAGGCCATGTCGTATGAATTATTTGTAAATCCAGCCTAATATACTAAACAATCCTTTTATATAACTCGATAATATAAATATAAACATAAAATATATAAGTTATCATAACAACATGAAATTTTTTACTTAAATTCGTCTAATAATAAAATTAATACAAGTATGATTACCTTTTCTGACCTTCTTCCAACTCTCGTCTATGTTTAACCCACTCATCTTCTACTTGTACTGAATTATTATTATTGTTGTTATGAGAAATCTTTTCTTTTTTCTTGGCCCGCAGAAGCCGCGGTCTAAATTGTGTTGGTTTTTCATAAGATGCAACGGGCATTATGAATTGATTGTTTGATCTTTTTCGTTTATGGGTGTAATCAAGGGTCTGTGAATTGTAGCGCTTTCTTGTTGCTATGCCTGCTAAATTAAGCAAAGTTTCTGCACCTTCTTGGATTTTTCGCTCCTCTTCGTCTTCGAAATCTATTTTACGACAAGCGTTGCTTTTGGCATACCTGGAATAATATAATTTGCTTAATTTGATGCATACAGTAATGGTAAAAGTAAACTAAATTAACACAAAGAATATGATTCTTCTGAACAAATAATTGCAGAAAACTTGGCTTGTAATGAAAATTCCTTTACCTGGAAATTTCGAAATTCTAAAGTCAAAATTAAGAGATTCGAGGTGTACATTTTGAAATTGTAATGTTCTACTATTTCACATTATAAAGCAGAAGTTGATTAAACTCCAACTTCCAAATTAAGAAGTTACAATACTAAAGTTAATACCTAATATTTTGAGATTGTGAAATTGAAATCTTTGAGATATTTCTAATTTAAAAAGCAAGAATTTTATATTAAATATTTCATATTGTACACAAAATATAGAGATTTTAATCTTTAAGTAGTTGAGTTTACACAATAAAAATTACGAAATTAAATTGAATACATAATTTGAAACATAAAAAATGTAGTTCTAAAGTCTACAGAATTTTGTTCAGAAACAACGTCAAATTGATGCGCAAACGAGCACTTTCTAGTGTTCATTAATGATCACAGAGGGCACAGACGTAAACGTTTTACCACATGTACCACCTAAAATCTCTCAACGCTAGCCATTTTACACAAACTTAATATAATTTATAACAAAAAAAAAACTTCCCGTAAACGCAAAAATAATACAAGCCAGGAAAAGATAAAACACATTCGAGGTTATGTAAACAATTATTATTAAACCTTGAAAGATTTCTACCTTATCTACAGTAACATGACTATTTTGACAGTTTTCTCACAGATGTCAAAGTAATTTGCACCTATTTGCGCATGCTCATAGACAGAATATTGTACAAATTTCGGTTTCGTGTAATACATGTTTTGCAGAATTTTGTACAACATTCTGCAGATTCATGTTCTAAAACCTACAGAATTTTATACAAAGTCGGCGTCGTATCGTTGCGCAAACGAGCAATTTTTAGTGTTTATTAACAATCACAGAGGGCAGAGAAAAATATGTTTGCCATGTGTTTAGCCCGCCTACCGACACTCCACGCACTTTCTCTTATCTCGCTCGCGGTCTTTATTGCTGCAGCTTGTTTGCTTTGTCAAAATAAATAAATAAAAAGCGCTACGAACTTATGCATTAACTTAATATTATAAATACTTGTTAGAAGTTTACTTTATCGACAGTCAGATGATTATTTAGACAGTTTTCTCACAGATGTCACCGTAATTTGCACCTATTTGCGCATGCTCACAGATAGAAATTTGTATAAAATTCTGTGCCGTGTCATACAGACTTAAATACACAAAATGTGGTGTCTACATATTTGAATTATTAAGTTTAAATTTCGAGGTTTATAAGCAGAAATTTAAAATTTGGAAGGTTCATACTGCATCTGATACTTTACCATTGCAAAGTAAAGATTCTAAAATGTTGAGATTATTCTTTAAAAATATGTAGGATTAAAAGTCAAAGTTGCTAATATAAAAACTGACCATTCTAAGTTAGAAGAGTGGGAATTCTACAGTTAAACATTTGATACGTAAATTAAAAATTTTGGGATAGTCAGTCATGTCTAAATATTCAAAATTATAAAGCAGACATTTAGAATTTAATATCTCGTCAGTAGATAAAAAATCTGCTACTTCCCTTTTGCAAAGTAAAGATTCAAAAATTTCAAACTTATGTTTTAGAAGTTTATGGGTTTAAAAGACAAAATTACTAATTTAAGAAACGGCCATACAAAATTAAAAATTTTAAATAATGCGGTTGTAAAGTTAAAATAACAAAAATTTGTATTTTAAAGAAAGTAATTCACAAATTCAAAATTTTGAGATCTAAAATCGATAATTCAAAATTATAATGACGGAATATTATAATACACTGTATAATAAATTGAAAATTTTGAGTTTATAATGTAGAACTATTAAGATTTTAAAGCAGACATTTCTGGATTAAGAAGAATAATTATAGGACTTAGAAGTTGGAATTCTATAGTCTGTCCTAGATGTAAAATTCGGTATTGCTCTTATGAAGAGTGGTGTTGCCAGGCGTATTCCTCAATTGGTTTCTTAATACCAACGAAAACTTTCAATTTTATGACTTCTAATCCTCTTAACTTAAGCATAACAGCTGGCATTAGAAGGGATTACACGCAGTGTTTCGTCCTTTTACTAGTGGTACTCTGACAGCTCGCAATCAACGGACTGGTGTAAAACGGAACTCTCATTAGTTTAGGAAATTTTTAATTTAATTGTACGAACTTTATTGAATTAATAATTAATAAGTTTCAACTTAAACTCTTAACAACAGCATGTATCACTTTAATTGCACTGGATTTTATACTAAGTAGCTGTTTGAGGACCCCTGAAATTCAGCACGAAAAGATTGCCTCGAGAATAGCCGCAAGTAAAAGAAAAGTAGCAATGCTGTGTAAAATTTCTCCATAACTATTACATTGCCCTATGCTACCCCTACGCAATTTTAAGTCTGGGACATACTATAAGATTACATATTTTAAATTTGCGATTGTAATATCGAAATAATCGATATAACGTGGAAATTTCACAATTAAAAAGCAGTGATTCTAGCATTAGAAATCCAATATGGTGACACTGTAATTTCCAATCATTCAAGATTATAAAACAGAAATTTTAGAAGTACTAAGTCAACATTTTGAGATTGCAGACAAACTCTAGTCACATATTCAAAATTATATAGTATAAATTTCCAACAAATAAGTAGGCATTCTAAGATTAAAAATTCTGCATATTGAGTTTGAAAGGTGAATTAAACATATTTAAAAATCGTAATATTTAAACAGTAAGGTTAAAATTTCAAAACTAGAAAGCTTAATGTTTTAATTTGGAATATTTAATGTAGCCATTCTAATATTACAAATTCACTATGTGGAGATTGTAAAGTTGAAATACAAATAGTAAATATAGAGTAAGGCTAAGTTAAAAAAAAAAGCTCTATTTACAAACGTATCACGCAACAAGTAAAAAAAATTTTAATCGCCAATTTTGGTAGCGTTATGTAGAAATTTATAAATTGTAACCTGAAAATATTAGTGAGATTTGGGTGATGATTTTAGGATTAGATACCTGAAATTTTTAATATAAAAACGAGGCATCAATCATTGCTAATTCCATATTCTGAGACTGTTATCTCAAAATTTACAGGTTGTAGTGTTGAAATTCATGGCCTGTCCTGTTGAAATTTAGAGATGAAGATGCCGAAATTTGGAATTTTAAAAGCTGGTATCAGGTAAGATTCAAAATCCAAAACTTTTACTTTTAAAAGTAACAATTCTAAGCTGAAATATTCCCCATGTGGAGTGTAAATACGCAAATTTTAGTGTCAAAGTATTCAAGATTATGAAGCTGAAATTTTGAGATTAAAAAGCCCAATCGTCCAAGATAATAAATTAAAAATGTTGATAGTATAGTCATAGCACTGCTAAAAATATCTGTATTTGGACTCCCATACATCTAATTCAAAATATAAACAATTATTACATTGTCTAATAAAATTTTATTTTTCAAAATGAGAAAAACTTACGGATGAGAAATAATGTTTATTTTTGTATACTTTACTTCTACTTTATTTATGTTTGAAATATTTTCTATTTTTTGTAATTGCAAAGTCTTTGATTAGATCCTCAAAAATATGTATATACTAATAGAGATAAGGCCTCCAGTCTGCCTTGTTGCTAGTTCTGTTCAGATTTTTAATATCCTTCAACTGAGAAAATGAACGCTCAGCTGAGCAATGTGTGACCATTAATGTTAAAAATATATGAAAGCAAATATACATTTACAAAGGCACATTCAATATTGTCTTCTACAGTTATTTTATAAAATTCAGTATTTGTGACTGAATCTTGTTTTCATATTTCTTTTTTCGACACTGAATTTATTTTTCGTGTGGCCCGTCAAAGTTTTACTTATTGACTTTTTAATACATATATATTTCTATGTGTTAAATTAGAAAAAGGGCCATTAAATTACAGAAAATATATAGATATATTTCAAAGCAGTTCCCATTTCATAAAAATGTGCTATCAAAAGAACTGGTTGTATTATGCTGGCGTTTGTTCGGTTGGTAAAAGTGCATTTAATGAACTGTAATAATCGGCTTAATACTGTTGACTCATGCTCGACAGAGTCTACTTCGTAGTGTTACCAAAGTCAGACTAAGTTTGCTATTTTACCTGAAAAGCCAGCGTGTTGCGCACAAGGGCGCATGCGCTCTATACTGACAGTCGTTGGCAATCATACGAACTGCTTGTTTCACTATAGTTCTTCAAGTTTAATTAAAAGTTTTTCCACAAATCATAGAACTTTTTTGTGTGTAGTTTGTGTTGACTAAGAACAATTTTGGAAAAAAAGGTAAAAATATCGATTAAAAACTTTAAAATGTCGAAAGAAACCTTAAAAATGGAAAAAAAATTTTTTGAAAAGAAGGTAAGAATGTCGAATAAAAACTTTAAGATGTCGAAAGAAACCGTTAAATGTAAAAAAATGCGAAAAGAAAGATAAATATATCGAAAAAAAACTTTAAAATGGCGAAAGAAGTTGGGAATGAAAAGAGAAGTTCTAATGAAAAATGGAAATTGGATTATTTTTTCACTCTCGTAAAAGATAAAGCTATTTGCCTTTTATGCTTGGATTCAGTATCCGTATTAAAAGAATATACTATTAAACGGCATTATGAGACGAAACATGGCACAAATAATAAAAACATCCAAGACCAAATGCGGAAAGATAAATTGAATCAATTGGAGAAGAGCTTAAAACAACTACAAAATATATTTAAAGTTCAACATTTTTCATCGGATTTGGTAGTGAAAGCTAGTTACACGGTTAGTAAAATTTTAGCCAAAAAAATGAACCCATTTTCAGATGGAGAGATGATTAAGGAATATTTAACTGCTATTGCAGCTATACCTTTTCCTGATAAAAGAGACATTATTTCCAAAATTAGTTTGTCAAGATTTATAATTGGAAGAAGAATTGATGACCTGTCCGAAAATATTACTGCAACTTTAGGTGAATGCTTTGGAAAATTTGAGTTCTTTGGCATTTGATGAGAGCTGTGACATCAGCGACACATCACAACTAGCGATATTTGTAAGAGGAATGATTCCAATTTTAATATAAGTGAAGAACTGGGTTCATTGATTACAATGACAGGAACTACAACAGGTAAAGACCTGTACAATGAACTAAAATCGCTGTTGGAGAACTTATCAATTCCATTGGAAAAGATTGTCGGCATATCAACCGATGGAGCACAAGCAATGGCAAGCATGAATGTAGAAGTCGCGGAAAGGTTATTTAATGATATTAAAAACATGACAGGGAGAGAAATATTTGTTAATCATTGCATAATTCACCAACAGAATCTTTGCACAAAAACTTTAAATATGCCAATTAATGTCACCACGCCTGTAATAGAACTTATTAATTTTCTCAAATGTCAAGCGTTAAATCACCACCAATTTAAAGAACTTTTAAAAGATTTGGAAAGTGAATATGGTGATGTAATTTATAACACAGAAGTACGTTAGTTGAGTAGAGGTGCTACGCTAAAAAGAATATATAACTTAAAAAATGATATTCAATTGTTTGTGGAAATGAAAGAATATCCATTTCCCCAATACAACGTTAAAGAATGGATGTGTGATTTTACCTTTCTAGTCGATATAACTCAGCATCTGATTGACTTTTAATATGGAACTTCAAAGAAGTTTACAAGCCACTTTATACATACCATGTTTGATAAAATTAAAGCTTTTGAAAGCAAACTCAAAATTTGGAACAAATATCTCTTGTCAAACAACATGTCACATTTTCCATACTTGAGAAAAGAAACTCCTTCAGAAACACGAAAATATGTCCAGAAAATTCAAAAATTAATAACCGAATTTGAATCGCGATTTAAAATATTTAGATCGGAAAAAACCGTTCTTAGTTTTAATATTTTTTCCTCGCCGTTTAATATAGACGTGGAAACAGTTCCGGATGCATTACAAATGGAAGTGATAGATTTACAAAACAACAATTTCAGAATGTGGACATCCAAAAGTTTGACAAAATTACATGTGTCGTCATATCTGCAAATATAGACCAATTGGTTGCAAAGAAGCAATGCCAAACTTCTCATTAAAATTTGTTTAAGATTTTTTCCCATAATAATTATCTTTTGCTGTTTTTTTACAGTATTTCTATTATGTGTTTTATTTGTGTTATTTTATTATAGGGTTGTTATTTTGTTTATTTTGTTAATGAAGAGATAATTTGTGTTTATCATCTAGTGTTCATATTTTAACATGTTTCTTATGTGCGGCCCGAAATACATTTTTAAATTTGTAGTTGACCCGTTATAAAGAAAGGTTGCTCATCCCTGGTCTATGGTAAATCGAGCAATTGAGAATTTTTGTGGTACCGCCCTTCGCATGCCCTAAGAATGTGCTTATATCCATGTTATTATTAGCTTCAAAGACTAATTTAATTAGCAAATAACTATTAAAGCTTCAGGAATCACAAAACCAATTTTCACCTTATGTAGTAATAGTGTAATGTTTCTGTGTAACTACAAACATTCCTCCTCACTACGCAAAATTTAACTGTTATAGAAGTAGCAAAAAGATTTTCATGTATCTATTTAGAGCGCATGCAACACTTTAACTTACTTCTCTTCATCACTTTCAAAAGCTTCATCTGTTGATACAGTCAAATTCTCTGAAGCACTATATGTGTGGTCTTCACTTGGTGAATTGGTAATAATTTGGAAGGCAATTTTCTCCTTCCTATGTCGATACCTTGGGCCATTTTTCAGACTCAACATAACAGCTGCAGCATCAACTGCATCCAGAGAGTCATCTGATACTTCAAGTTTCACTTGGTGTTTCATTTCGTTAGCAGCTAAAGTTCGAGACAGGTACGGAAAGAGTTCAGGATTGGGCAGACGACATGGTCCATTCTTTTCTGCAGACAAAGGGCGATTATTGTTGAAATAGGCAGTGGGGTCCAAGGTTGAACATGGATGAAACGGTGACCTTGTTAATGCTTGGAGCAGGTTAGGTCGGAACTGTGGATCCACTGTCCACAAGGAACCTTTTCCGAGATTCTAAAAAGGTTATTTTTTAATATTTTACCATACAAAATTGAAGATTCACTTACTGGTGCTTTTTCCACTTTTTGGAAGCATTTATTTAGAGATAGGTTATGCCTTACACTATTCTTCCAACCAGTTGGAGCATTCCTAAAGTAGGGAAAATGATCCAATATCCAAGCGTATATTTCTTTCACAGGCAGGGCTTTTTGTTCCGAGTCTTCTATTGCCATAAAAATAAGGCAAGAAAATGAATAAGGGGGTTTACTAGACGTGTGTACCATAGGATCATAGGGAACATTATGTGGATGCTTATTCCTTTGAGTTCCATTTTGTTGTGGGTTATTTTGATAAGGCGTAGGGCTATTCAAAGAACTATTAGATGATTCTGCAGCAGACACTGAGGAATCGTCTATGAAATCGCTCGTAGGTGACTGATCAGAAAGTAACTGATTGTTGTTGGAGCCATACGCCTTGACTGGAGTTGTATGAACACTGTTCGATGGTGACGGATTGACGAGATTTATTCCTACAAATTAAACCAGTATTGAAGAATCGGCTTATACAAAGTAACCTCTAAATTAAAAACTATTTAAGAAAATTTATAGCGGAGCTAGGCTGTAGTATATTCTCCTTTTTAAGTAATTAGTTACACTACAACGTGCTTAGTAATATTTGTAGCGACTTCACTTAGAAGTTAATATTTTCGCGGGCGTAATCACACAATTAAATAAATGACGAGCAACTTGCTACTTTAGCAAGGTACAACACACTAAAAGCAAAGGTCTAATTGAATAATTGAAGATGCCATTGTAGAATGTATAGGATTAAATATTACTATTGAGGCCTCTGGGCATTTTATAGCCATTGTTTCTTCCCAAGTCTAACACTTTCTGTAACTGTAATAGTTTACATCCTTATTTAGTTAGATAAGTTATGGGGAATTATGGTTACAATATTAAAGACGATTTTTTCCAGAAGCTATTTTGAACTTCGTCTAAAACATGCTCTGAATGGTTCAGCCAAATTTCTGCAGTAAATAAGTAGCTTCTCAATGTTTTGCTGCAGTTTTTTTTATGATAGCGCACTACTGCTGCAAGCCAGTTACGAATTACCAATTACATCCTCCATATTTAAATAAGCTAGTAAGTAATACAAAAGTAATTTAACTACCAAGTCATTTGTATGAGCTTTAAATAAGCTACTGAATCAACTACTACCTACATAACAATAGTACCATTGAATGTACAGATTTGGAAATAGAAGATCTGGAAGGTGCAATTGTGTTTAGCAGCTAAGCAGTAATAATGTGTCGATACTATACCGCGTGGGGAGACGACAGGCCAATGCGTGTGCATGTGTACTTCACGTTTCTATATCATTACAAATCCAACTGCGTTCGGGTAACATTCCTTTAGAAAACAAACACTTCATTTAATATTAGTTTTATATTAGTATTAATAATACAATGTTGATTTATACAACCAAGAAAAGGTCCGTATAATAAAATGACATTTTGCTGGGAATTCCCTTCAAGACACTGTACTTTTATTTATTGTGGCATTTGCGAATCGGCCAATTCCTTCAATACAAACTATAAGTAATATAGTAAAGGCCTTTGAAAAATACAGTTGTGTTGTTGGATTTTGCAGGAAATGCCAAAAAATAAATGAAGAACATGCAGTTCCTCACTTGTCTCAAGAGAGAGAAGTGAATGTTTGTTCATTTGTTGAAACTAATGGACCTTGTTCGAGTCGCCAAATTTCTAATGAAGTTAATATTAACCAGCGAACAGTCCGAAATATTTTGAATCGTAATAAATACAAATGTTTTAAACTAGAAACTATCCAAGAAATATTTCCTGAGGACAATATCCGCCGAATGGAACTTTGTGAAACCGTGATGGAAAAGGCACATGAAAATGAACACTTCATCAGAAATATTTTATTTTCTGATGAGAGTACTTTTCCATTACATAGATATCACAATCCTTCCGTCGCTCGGTATTGGTCTCAGGAAAATAAACATCTTTATGTAGCTAACCGAAGCCAATACCCACAAAAACTTAACGTTTAGACTGGTATATTGGGTGATAATATTATTGGACCATTTTTTATCAACGGTAATTTAAATGGGGAAAGATATTTGGATTTATTACGACATCAAGTAATTCCTGCTGTTCGGGAACTTGATGTTAATTTCGAAGAAATTTGGTTCCAACATGATGGTTGTCCCACACATAATACAGTTAGGGCAATGGACTTTCTTCAGAATACATTCCCTGATCGTATTATTGGCAGGGTGGGGTCGATATTGTGGCCACCAAGATCATCCGATCTAACGCCTTGTGATTTTTTTCTTTGGGGTTTCCTTAAGGAAACCATTTACAAACATAGCCATGATAGGGCTACAACATTAGAGATACTCCGAAAAAAAATCGTTGCAGCTGCCACGGGGATTACTGCCGAGACTGCAAGAAGTTCGGCGGAACTTCTACGACAGATTAGGCTATTTTATAGCACAAGAAGGTGGAATATTCGAAACCCTCATAAATTATATTTATTATTTATTGTAAAAATTTACGTTTTAGTTATTTTTAATTTATTATCAATATTTTATTTTTACCAGAAACGGGTTTTTTAATTTGAAAGGAATATATTTTTATTTTTAATATTTAATTTAAGAATCATTTGTTTTGTTTTACCCCAGTTGGTGATAAATAATATAAACTTATATTAAACATTACAATTTGATATAATTCTACAAATTATATCAAGTTGCTTTGTTAAGATTACGCCAATATTTTACTTCACCTAAATAAAACAGAGACTGCCAATATAACCGCCGTAAGCGATCGAGATTAACTGGGGTCTACGTAGAAATGGACGCGCATTAGCTTGCCGTCTCCCCACGCGGTATAGTATCGACACATTATTACTGCTTAGCCGCTAAACACAATTTCACCTTCCAGATCCTCTATTTCCGAATCTGCATTTTATTAAAGGGAACATATAAAATGTGAAAAAAAATAAAGGCTGATTTTTGAGTGCCAGAAGTTTATTGGAACAAATGGTAAATTGGGTTTGACCTATTGGTTGATTGAAGCAACGTTTATTTTTCAAATTAATCATATGCAAGGACACGTGTCTACTTCCTGAATTTATGGGTGTTGCAAAAAGGAAATTCTTCTAGTGAAGCACATTATGTAAGATCTAAGTTGTATCATATAAATATAGTCGTTATTAGTGAGCATTCTTGCAACATTTATATGCTTGTTGTTTTATATTCTAGGTATTGCAGATGCTCTAATTCAACTTTATTTTCTATAGCATTACTTTTTTACTACCTATATGTGCTAATAACAGTTCCTTTCATGTAATGGGCTGGTAGAAATCCAAACAACAGTTCAGCATTTCTTCTTTTGCTGAAGTATAAGAAATATTTAAACCTTCTGTTGAAATAATTTGTTTAGAGGTATTTATTATAATTTTATATAGTTGCTCAATCAGTTCTGGAGTCTCCTCATATCTTGCCAATGCTTATTTATACTAAGTATTGCAACAGCATATACTATTGTTTCTTTAAAATTTTTACCAATTGAAAACATAGCGGTAAACTTTTAATAACTTTTCCTAAAATTTTATGTGTATTTTTAAGTTTTATATTCATGTCAGTCTTTTGCAATTTCACTTTAGAAGACAGGAAACAGAACAACAAATAATGGAAGTAGATATTATCTTAGTTTACCTTACCTAAAACCTTTTGTATCAGCGAGTAGCTTCAAAAATAAGCAATATTTTGTAAATACTGTATTAAATTATCTTTAAAAATATCTGCAATTTCCAATTGTTCAAATAATTCATTAAAATTTTCCTTTGCTGATAATATATAAGTTTCAAAAAATTCCATCTGGTTATCAATAATTAACTAAAGGTGTGCTCCAATAAACTTTGTATTATTTCAACACATTTTAGCCTTCCTGCCCAATTCCATAAAATAATGAGTATCCATGCAGGAATTTCACAAAAGGGTTTGTACTAATGGTTTTATCCGCATATTAATTGCTATCAAAGGC
>JABXWE010019956.1:0-20904 GCA_014611495.1 Limonius californicus | reverse complement strand
TTGTTTTAGAACTCCACTCATGTACAGAAGACCCAACAAGGCCAAAATTTCTTCCTTGTTGGTTGCACTTACAAACCTTTGCTTACTATTGTACCTGGTGGATTGCCTTGTAATTTCATCATTGGTGTATTGAGTAATACAGTCATTATTCTTCTGTAAAAATAACTTCCAAGTTGATATCTCTTCTGGCGTTTTAGAAGCACTTGCCTTTGGTCCAGGTAAACGTATTACAATACTCTTTTGAACAGTTCTGGTATTTTTTGAATAAAAAGGAGAAGCGTGCCATTTATAGCCATTCTTCCCGTAAATGGCTTTCCTTGGTAGGGCCGTCCCTTGATCTGAATCACTTTCTGACTCACTGTCCTACTGTTATGGACGTGTGTCTGAAAGAACGCTATCAACTGATTCTGCATCCTCACTTTCGTCATCTGCTTCACTCAGAATGTCTGATAAATTATCTAATTCACTACCGCCATCTTCATAATCACGAACAATTGCTTCCAATTCGGCTTATGTTAAAGCCTTGCTTGATGAGGCCATTTTATTCAACATACAAATTGTACCACTAATGGTAACGTGGCGTCGTATGTGACACAGAACGTAAATTTTAGAAAAATTTAAGCAACAACGAAAACGCCACTAACACAGTCGACAGAGCACTACTCAATGGAAAGGTACTGAAGAGGAAACCCCCGCAAAGTCACGCATGTGCAATTGAGAGCGAAATTAAAAAGCGCTGTGTCGCCCGTGACGCCACGTTACCATTCTAGGGTTAAATGATAATAATTTAATTGTAGTTAATTGCAATGAACAAAGAATTTATAACGAATGATCGAAATGTTCACCCCCTTCACCCAGGCACCCTCGAACTCTTCGCACAACCCCATACGGATGATTACTAATTTCATTAATTTTTTCCAATATTCTGTGTTGCAATTCACTAAGGTCATGTATTGGCTGCTGGAAAATGGAAGTCTTTAAAAACGGCCACAGAAATAAATCGCATGGCTTGAGGTCACAGGATCTGTCAGGATAAGGTATTGGTGTGTTTCTACTAATAATGCGTCTGTCGCAATATTGCCGTATCATATGTAAGTGTGCTGTCTGTGTCGTGTTGTGTGCGTAGTGGCCCCGTCTTGTTGGAAAACCCAAATCTATGTTCATCTTCACGAAACTCTTCGAAAAATGGTCTTAAATCTCTTCTCGACACCTTTCTGCAGTCAAAGTGCCCGACAAAATGATTTTTCAACAAATTATTCTACCCCAAATGTTAGCATTGAAGATATTTACCACCGACAATATTCGACAAGCTGAGGATAATCAGCTTCGTGTAATTGTTGTACAGACTGTAAACGGTAGGGATGCAAGCGAGTATATGTCTTTAATATTTTGGGCAGGTGCTAACTGACAACTAAACTTATTGAGACAAATGGCGTACAAAGGTTCGAGGAGCATCTTTCACAATCTGTGTTACATTTTCAATTACTTCTGCCGTTCTTCTGGGTTAATGGTCGCTGTCTTCTTTGTTTGAAGTGGACCCAGTCTCACGAAAAACTTCAACGTATTGATTCAAAGAACAACGAAAGGTATTGTAAGACAACACAAGGTTTGGAAATTCCTGGCAAAGCTCTTCTAAACAATCATGAATTGAGTACTGCCATACCCCATCCATTCGACGGCCGTTAAAAAAATAAAATTCAATACACAAATTTGGTGTTCCTGTAGCAAAACCATTTTATTTGAAGAGCTTACGTTACCAAACAGGAACTACCGAGAGATAGAGATTATAGACAGTGAAATTGATGTTCTGTAAAGAAAGATTCCGTTTTGTTTATAATGATTGAAACATAAACTGTGCTGTACTTACGTATTGCACTAACGGAATACTCAATTAGTCTCGAAAAGCACTGATTTTAAAAACTGCTGGCTAAATATCCACAAATAGCTAAGAACCCCAACTAAACGACCACAAACGGCACAAACCCAAAAAGTGAGGTTAGGTTGAAACAGCCGATGCGTGGTACATACACAATCACCTCTTCAACGTCGACTGCAACGTCAAATTAAAAACCAATACATGTTAGAATCGTTGAGAAGAAAGGAAAATTATCCGAAGATCTAAAAATATCCTAAATCCATTGCAATATAAGAATAAGAATGATGTGTTTTGTGTTTATTTCTAGTCTTCGGGTTTAATGGAAGTTGGGTTAGGTTAGGTGTTGGAGCAAGTATTGAAACAACTTTATAGATTTACACTGAAACTCAAAATAAATACAGGGTTTCTCAAGGAACTGAACTATTGGTAACATCTACGAGAAGTTATTTATTCTAAGTACCCTATATTGTGGCTATTTGCTAGTATTGTTGTTTAGTCATAAGGAAAAGTTTGCAAACCTCTAAAAATTATGCTTAAATCGGGTTCATCATCAAAATAAGGCTAAAGTTTATTAGTTAGTTTTTCTAGTGTTCCGGATATAGTGTAATAGAAGTTGGGTTAGGTTACATGCTGGAGTATACGTATATTGACATAACTTTTATGATTTATATTAAAACTAAAAATATAATACAGGATTTTCCAGCAAATGGAACTGTAGACAAAATCTAGGAGAAATTATTTTTTCCTAGATTTCATATATAGCTAATTATTTGGAAATATTAGTGTCGTATAGTCAAGAGGAAAATTTTACAATCATCTGAAAAATAATGTTGATTAGTGTTTCCAGATCTTCCCGATATGGGTAAAATAAAAGTTGGCATATGTTAGGCGTTGGAACAAATATTGAAATAACTTTGATGATTTATACTGAAACTAAAGATATATACAGGGCTTCCTAGCGAACTTTACTGTAAACAAAATCTATCAGAAATTATACTTTTCTAGATTTCACATATTATTGTTAGTTATTTGGTAATACTTGCGTCGTTTGGCCAACACTAAAATTATACATACATCTAAAATATATTAGAAAATTTGTTTAAAGATCGGCATAAGAATAATGTTTAGGGGGCCGCGGTAGAGTAGTGGCCGCGGCGCTTGGCTTCTGAGTTATTTTACCAAAGTCGCTCAGGTTCGAATTCTGAGCATTGCACTTTCCCAAGGTGTTTGTGGTGTTTGGAGCATAGGTTTTTCATGGGTGAGGCATGTTGGACCCGCGAATAGCACGAAATGTGCTGAGCCCGGATAAGCTAGGTGAAATTGCGAAAGGCAACTTGATGATCCTAAAAAAAACTTTTTGCGCAAAAGTGAAAAAAGGTAACTATTGTAAGCAGAAGTTCTGGGTTTGAATCATGTTTTTGCTTCATTTAATAGATGAAAAATACTTTTGGCTTTAGGTAAACGACAATAGTAATTTCTCTTGCATTTTTCCATACTTCAGTTAGCTGGAAAACCCTGTATATGGAATTCTTACGAGTACTAAATTTATAGGAAAAACTTCTAATTTTGAGGGTCATTTCAGTTGTAAATGTTAAAATGTTGTTAAAATGCAATGCATTACCGAACTGTAGTTGGGTTATGAAATTTTGGTGGGGATTATGTACAAATCTTAGGGTTAAATGGACTGTTGAAAGTTGGAATATACAGGGTGTATTAAAACGTGCGGCTAATAATTACAACACGCAATTATACGTTGAAAAGCAAGTAAAAAACTCTAACACCAATTTGGTCTTAGACGAAGAGTTTAAATTATAAGCACTTAAAGGTTTTTTAATTTGGCAACGCTGTATAATTTACTAAGCGACATGCATTTAGTTACCCTTGATCGTATATGTTTGTAAATCTGCAATTAAATAAGTATGTGTTCATGTTTTTCATGGATATCCTCTAAAATTATTGAAATAATTTACAACTCAAGATTGAATACGTTTTATTTAAATTTAACTCATTTTTTGGTTACAATAGCTGTTCACAATGAGCAGTTGCAACTTCTAAACATTTGGTACACCGAGTAATAATGTTTGGTATTAGATTTTGCAGCATGTTACGATTTTTTATTCCTCTAACTGCATTATTTATCCCTTCAATAAGTTGTTCTTCGGTTTCAATTTCTGCTTCATAAACAAGAGCTTTTAAAATGCCACAAAAGAAAAAAATCTAGGACATTTAGGTCGGAACTTCTTGCGGGTCTTGATATCGGAGCATTGCGCCCGATCCACCGTTCTGGAAAGTTTTGGTTTAACCAATCCCTAGTTTGAAGCCCCCAGTGGGCTGGAGCTCCATCCAACTGAGGCCACATGTCTCTTCTGACAAGTAACGGTACTTCCTCCAATAATCCCGGAAAATCGTTGTTTAAAAAATAGACAACATTTTCGGCGTTTAATCGACGAGGCAAAATGTGTGGTCCTATTAGTCTATTTCCGATAATTCCAGCCCATACATTGACGCTGAATCTAAATTGGTGATTAGTTTGATGCAAGACATGAGGGTTTTCATCGGCCCTGTGGTGGATATTGTGCATATTAAACATTCCGTTACTGGTAAATGTGGCTTCATCCGTCCATAAAATGTTTTCAATGAAAGCCGGGTTGACTACTTGTTACCATAATAACCATCTACAAAACTCTATCCGTCGCGGATAATCTTCCGAAAGCAACCCATGGACTCGCTGGAAGTGGAACGGATGTAAGAGATTTTCTCTTAACACTCGATGTACAGCAGTATGGCTAATATCAAGTCTTCGAGCTACAGAACGGGTACTTTGTCGAGGTTCGTCTTCAAATACCTGTAAGATGTTCTCTTCTATTTCTGGTTGTAATACATGCCATGGTCTTCCACCAACTCCCTGCATAGGTTCCGTTCTTCCTGTTTCTCTTAAGCGCTGATCTAGTCTGAATAACATGAGCATCAGGATGTCTCTTGTATACATAACGTTCGGCATATAAATATGAAGCTCGATGAAAATTACCGCCACATTCGACTAATATCAAATACAAATCTATGTACTCAGGAAAACTGTATGCCATGATTTTTCTCAATACCAAAAACACAAAACAGAAGAAACAAACCAGGAACAAAGTAACTTAGAACAATGTTAACAGCGAATAACTAATAAATAATGAGTGAAGCGGAAGTTTTACGAAAGTATAAGAAAAGTGACTTTTTCAAGTGTCAAAAATGACAATAATCAAACCGTCAGTCATACATCCAGCTATCAATTTTTTATTATTACATTTAAAAGATCAACCCAGCCTATAATGCATAGTTGCAACGTCTTCCAAAACTATAAGTCGCGAAGATTTTGCATTCTTAAATATTAAATTATACGTAAACTAATTACCAAAATGTTATAATTTATATTTGATTACTTATTTTAATTGTTGCACGATGCATTGTTAATACTATTTAAATTGATTTTACAACCAAAGTCGAAAAAAAATTCAAAGTTCGGACATTAATAACTCCTTAACCAAAGAGTTGAGACTAAAATGGTATTAGAGTTTTTTTGCTTGTTTTTCAACGTAGAATAGCGTGGTGTAAATATTATGCGCACGTTTCAATACACCCTGTATTTATAAATAAATTTTCCACCACAAAATGTTAAATAAATTTTATTGAATAGCAGCCAAAGGATTTAAAATTAATTGTAATATTAAAAGCGTCATCGTACCCAACAAACACCATTAAAATTTCATTTAGCCCAAGGTATGAAAACGAAAACATTCCCACAGAAATGTGGAATTTTGTTTACGCATTCACATTAATAACTAAAAAATCGTCCAATCACTTCGCGTAGGTGCAATAACCCTATCCATCATAAAATAACCGTCACCAAATCACTGAGATTGCTCTTCGGATCAGTTTTTTCCCAAAGATAAAAACTAAAAGTGACATGGGAGCCTTTAGAAAGCGAGCAGGATCGGTTTATCTGTCACTGCTTGATAACATTATTACGCTCTCAACGGCTGAAAGTAAATCGTAGCAGGGTGAAGTTGCCCCGGGCTTTCTGATTCACTTTCGCCACGAATCTTCAACAGACAGGTGCCGCTTTGGGCGCTTTAAAAATTGAAATCACCCCCAGGCATAGATCTCTCCACGTCGTGACACACTTACCCACATGAGATACATCTTGCGGTTGCAAAGATGTGATCTCGTGCTTCTTTATTGTACTTTTGAGTTTACTGAATTAATCAAAGCTCCCAGACAAAAGAATATTTAATTTACTGCGTACGCTACGTTCTAGGCATGATATATTAATAGCAACAATAATAATTAATAATAAAAATAAGTGAATGAATGGGGAATGCTAATGTCGTATGTGGAGAAACCAAGTAAAAGTGTATCTAGGTTTGTTTGCGGCTTATAATGGAGCAGTGGCCTTGAATCGTGGACTTGAAAACAAGATTAAATGTTCAATTACTAATAAATTATAATTATGGTAAATGTTTTTGTGGGCACATCGAAATTACTTTCACGCATGATTAGATTAGATGATTAGACGTGCACCTACGGGAAGAATGTGGCAAAAGGTTTGAAACCTTTACTTTTCCTGCATTTCTAATTTTAAAAATAATTAAAATACGTGCTTTCCTTATTTGGTGTCTGAGAAATATGCACGCAGTTTATTACAACATTATATATGCTTCTTTTTGTATGTTTGCTTATTTTAATAAGTAGGCCAATAGTTAATTTTGATAACACAAAATTGTGTGGCAGTTTCATGTCCAACACGCTTTGGTTGTTGGTAGCATAGATTCCTCAATCGCTTGACAACTGCTCATCAAACAGGCATTAGTTATTATTTAGTGTGATTTTATTATCTTATGGCTGTTCTTTACAGCTACATAAAGCAGTTCTTAGAAGTAATACCGAAATATTTTTCTGATTTTATAGCTGTAATTGTAGCAAATCGGTGTCGATGTTAAAACAAGAAGCATTTATAACAAATGTTGCTCTCGCAAAGGAATTCAGAATAATGGGAATTTGAAATGTTCAATGCAAAGCTTTTTTAAAGCCATATTTCCAAATATTTTTGTTGCTGTACATACAGGAGGTATCAGAAATACGTACTGTTAGTAGTGCACATGCACACATTAATCTGGTCGCCTTGCTTGGGGTTGTTATGTTTTTGTTCATATTTGCTTAGTTATGAGTTTTTTATTAAATAAAACAACACGTTCTCCTCAACTTTCATGATCCCAATGTTGCAAATTTTGTGATTCCATTACGAGAGCGTATGAAGAGAGCTAAGTTCTTTTTCACCAAAAGCTATACCGCTACCTCATATGTCCATAAAGATTTGTTTTCCATTACGCATGTATTCATGCGTAATGATTCACACTCATTAGGTCAGAAACCTGCATATTTAGGGCTATTTCGGGTAAGGGAACGTTTACTAAAATATTTCACACTCGACGGTTACGGTAGGGAAGGAAAGGTTTCAATAGATAGGCTTAAACCCGCTTACTTTTTAAAGGACTCTTGACATCACACCCACATTCACCGTTTTTTTTTATAAAAGTGTTCTGTTCAATTTCTTTTTTTAATTTTTATTGTTACGTACTGAATTCTTTTGATGTATGTAAACATTAATTTTTTGCCGCTTTTTGTTATGCACACAAACTTTTTTTTTTGAGTGGTGGAGGTGTAAATGTAGTGCGCATGCACACATTAATCTGGTCGCCTTGCTTGGGGTTGTTATGTTTTTGTTCATTTTGGTTAGTTACGAGTTTTTTTATTAAATAAAACAACACGTTCTCCTCAACCTTGTTTTTATCTTCATATTGAAGTCTGGAACTCAACCCAGATAACAATAGTACAAATAGCTATTAAATCCGATGGTAGATTACAATATATACAAACTAGAAAAAACATTTCTTTGGCAATGGGACCCTTAAGATATGAGAAAATAATAATTAAAAATTTGACCCAAAATTGTTTGAGTACCGCAGGATAATAACCAAAATTTGAGTTCAAACACATGTTATGCAAAGGAGAGTAAGATAGAAGTGCAAAAAATTTCATCACCTGCCACAAACCAATACTATTAGGTAGGTCAGTAATTTTTGTTCAGTCTGTTGTTGAAGCTGACAAGCAGTGTTTCAACCAAAATGGAAAATTTTACGAACATTAAACTTACTGATGTTGTTCTTATTTACGGGGAAGCTCAAGGAAACGATCTAAGGGCAAGGCAAATGTACTTAGAGCGATATCCTCAGCGCCGCATCCCAAACAGCCGTACATTTACTAGAACAGTCCAACATTTACGGGATTATGGCACGTATCAACCACAAAACCATCATCGCGGTCGTCCAAGAGCAGAAAGGGTTGTTAATGTAGAACAGCATGTCTTGGAATTAGCGGAGGAAAGTCCTAGTGTTAGCACTAGAAGACTTGTGTTACAAACTGGCGTTTCCCATTCTACTGTTTGGCGGATTTTGCAGGATCAAGGACTACACCTTAACACGTTTAACGCGTTCAACGTTTGCAACCAGTGAATTATGTACGTAGGCACGATTTTCGTGAATGGCTTCTTCAAAAGCGCAACAACCAACCAAATTTCCTGTTCAATTTGTTATCTACTGATGAGGCACGATTAACGAAAGAAGGGGTGTTTAATGTCCATAATACCCACAGATGGTCAGATGAAAATGCACACGAAATAGTGGAACACAGTTTCCAACAACGGTTTTCTCTAAATGTATGGGCATGCATTGTAGGTGATCACCCCATTAGGCCATACATTTTATCTGCTCGTTTAAATGGAGCTCTGTATTTACATTTTCTCCACGAAATCCTACCAGAATTACTTGAAAACGTGAAAGGTGGATTGGACGAAACGGGCCAGTTTCATCGCCAGCTCATTCTCCAGATTTAAATAGTTGTGATTTCTTTTTGTGGAGCTACGTGAAACAGTTAGTTTAATCTACGCTAGTGAACACAGTTGGGAAATTAAGGGTACGCATTGAAGACGGTGCCGATAGGATTCGTCAAGATCCTACCGTTTTCGCAAGGATACGTAATTCAATACTTGCAACGTGCAGAAGCTTGTGTTCTCAGTGGTGGTCGTCAATGTGAACATTTATTGTGATCCACTTTTCATTTTTTAGGTAAACTCTTTTATATGTTTTTTTCAGTTAAGTATGTTAAAATTGACTTAAATAAATGATGGATATTCTGAAATAAATTAGTACTTTTTTGAATGCTTTATGCGTTTGGAGTTTTTTTCTGCATGAAGCAGCACTTGTTTATAATTTGTATACCCCATGATAAAGTGAAAACGCAAAAATTTAATTTAGTGGTAAATGAAATTCTTAAATACCTTCTAATTACAAAAATGTCCAACTGCTTCAATTAAACCTTGACCCCTCCCAATTCCGTAGTTTATCACAAGCCAGACAAGTTTTTACGCGTTTGCCACTTTGGATTTACTTTACAATTAGGTAATAACCTTTTACAGCTTAAATGCATTTTCTATGTATCATCGGCAGTTCTCAAACAAAATTTTATTTTATTTTAAATTCAAAAAATAAACTTAATGATTTTTGAGAAATGAATAGTACCATTGAATTCTACTTGAGCCAATCTATTGCGGGTTTAAATATTTGTACCTATTTTTGATACACCCTGTATAAACAGCGATCTACAAAACATAATTTAGAACCTGTCGTGGACGTGAAAATGTATGTAGTAACTCCCTAGTTATGTAGTGTTTTGTTACTTCTATTTCTGAACAAATAAATAAATTTAGGTTATAAACTATCAATGTCAAAACATTGAAGCGTACATTTAGTTACATCTATTTGGGTACTCTATGTGTCCTTAAAAAATATTGGGTCAATTAGTCTTCGGCTCAAATCTATCCACATGCCTATTTTCTCTGGGTGGAGCGCTTCCTCACGGTAAACATGTAGATTTACTGTAGACCACGTTTTCATATACCGCGGTTTTACATAACCATTTACGTGAAACCGTGATTCATCTGAGAAGAAAGTTTGATTAACATATTGATGTTCACCAACCAACGACAAAAACTATTTTTCATAATCGGGCAGTAGAAGTTCGTGCACAGCAGTTTGGCGGTAAGGGAGCATGTGCAGATCCGTTTTTATTAAGAGTTGACACGTTCCATAAGAAAAGTCAGCTGGTTGAGAAACAGCTTGGAAGGAAGTTTCTCTAACATTCTGAATATTTTCTTCATTTTGCATGGTTAGTCGACCGCTGCCTTTTTCATTGTTACGCTAGCCAATTTCTAGAAATTACTGTGTCGAGTGCATTAATGCAGAGTAAAACAAGTTCTAGTCAATCACCACGTCTGGATATTCTTCCAGGAAATTCTGCATACAACCAGAATTGAATACTGCCATGCACCATCAACCTTTTGGCCATTACGGAAATATGCCTCAACCATAAACGTTTTTTTTTGTATTATAGTAAAAAGCATTATTGTGAAGTTATTACATTGTTACGTTTTAATGTTTTGACATGAGCAGAAAATAGTGGCACGCTGTGACAAACCAATCTGCGGATTGAAAACCAGAAGACAACCTAATCTTATTTACTCGTTTAGGAGTAGCGTAAAGTTTGTCTCACGAAACGATAATCATGGAGTTACAACATACGTTTTTATGTCCACGGCCTGCTCTATTTTGTTAATAGCTCTTTATAATTCGAAGACATCTTAGACGACTTGTAAACATTTCGTGAGACAGGAAGACTTACTAGAAAGCAGAGTAGTGTGAAACACATAATGAAATAAATTTAGGCCGAAAAATGTGTAAAGGATACTTTTTCAGTAGCAATTTAAAGAGTACAAGTAGTAAAGAGAAACAGAGCTTATCTTATTTGTATTTGTTTGTCGCAAATTAATACAGTAATATTAAAAATAAAACTCTTCCAATTCCCTCATTATTTTTCTTTTAGCATATTATTATAATAAACGTGAATTTAATTGTTGCCCTTGAATCTAAATTCACTTTGTATATCACGTATTGCAAAAACGGAGGAAACTGAATAGTAGCAGGGATTACCACTCTGGATGCTGAAGCGTTTGTTGACCTGGTTTTTGTAAAATCCGATAATAAAAATAACATTGTATACAATGAGAAGTTCATTTTGAACGTGAATATATTATGATACAAGGTGTTACGACAAAAAGAATTTGACAACCTCTGTATTCTAGGGTCGGTTAGCAAATTTCCTTTGCTTGCCTGCTCTTCTTTCACAGTTTAACAAAAACATGTGTTGTATGGTTTATAAAGCCACAGAAAGAATTGAAAAAATCAGAAACGTATGTAGATATGTGTTAAACAAACAGTCGGCAGTTAGCCAGAAAATGTTGTATTGTAAAAGGTAAGCTATGAGAAAATCTTTACAACCGTGTCAGTGTTCAGAAAAGACATGTTCTTTTTCTTTTTTGGCATTTTTGTCCCTTTAGGAATTTTCCGTTTCTTCTCTCCACAACTCTCTGTTGCTTCAGTCCCCTTGCTGTAATCCTTTTTCTTTCATCGCTACACAGGTATATCTGTTCCATGTCAAAGCTGGTTCTCTTTTTCTCCTGCTTGTCGGTTGCCGCTGTGGATTTTTCTGCATCCTATGGACATGACCATACCATTGCAGAGCTCTTTGTTCCAGGGTTCTTGTGACTATTCTGGTAGTATCCATTCTATTCCATACCACTTCATTTCTTACGCTATCCTCTCTGGTAAGTCTTAGGCTCCTTCTCATGAGTTTCAGATCTACTGCCCTAATTCTAGTTCTATTGGTTAAAGGTTACAATTACGCACCGACAATTTAAATTTTTAAAAATATGCCGGCTGAAACCCGTAGCTCGTTGTGTTTCGTAAGGGTTGTACTATAATGAAGTTGCTAAAGAGTTTTGATGCGATTTTATCTCAATTTGGTATGTTCTCTGATTTATGTTAATGGGAAAGCTAAGGATATGTAATTAAAGCCGATTGGTACAGTAAGGTTTCTAAATTAGGGTGTCTATCTAGAATAGCAGAATACGTATGTGTTTCAATTATTAGAGCTATTTTACATGGTTTTTCTATTGTTGTGGACATTTATTTCTGCGTTCAGTTACATGTTTTGATTAATTTTTTATAAACGCAAATATTAACGTGTGTGAGAGGACATTCAGTATTTAATTAGGCCGTTAGCACTAAAGCACGGGCAATTCTAAAAGAGTTTTCACATTTAACACAGCTAGAATGTGCTGTATAACTGTTAGAGCTATTTTGCTTAAACGATCATAGAAGTGCTACCTAGAAAAATAAAATGGTAATGAAATACTTCTATAAAGTAGTTTCAAATAAGTATTTGTTTTTATTCTGCTTTGTTGTTACTTGTAATGCGCGCATGCTAAAAATCCTGAAAAGCTGCAAAAAGTTGTGATAATACACCAAATAAACTACCTTATATACAGGACGTTCAAGGCAAGTGTGCCTTGTAATTGAGATCTCTTGGAAGATAATAGTGAAATGAGTTCTCAAGGATTATATTAAAATTCTAGAAATTGTGCTTTATTTTCAGTCCGTACTGAAAAATTAAATTTTTCAGTTTCTGTCTTTTACTTATTATAACTGAAACTGTAAAGTAAACATTGGCAAGGCAGTTTTTTGCGTAGATCACGCATTGCGAATTAAATGGTTTAGATATAGTTCCAATTTCCCTTTTCTTAACTATATCTTAATGAATTATTTTAACAGATAACAGAGGAAAAGCTTTTGCCTTATAGTAGGTCTTGGAAATAACAGCGTTATAGACACGAACCTGATTTCCGACAATAACTGTAAATTGGCCAACGAGATCATCAGATTTAAACCCATGAACTTTTTTATTTCAAGTTTATACAAAGACTTGGACCATGTACTAAACAACGTACACATGGGAGCAAGTTATTATCAGGATTTGAAAGCTTATCGTTATATAAAATCCAATTATTGGCGTGTTCACTGATAACATGAAAATTATCTTGAAAAAGCTAAACATTTTGGTTTTATCAGTAAACTTTTGAAATTTTATTATGACCCAGTAAACTTTCAAATATTTAGCAGCTTTTCGGTTTTAGCATCTGTATCTTACTGGTTATGACATATATACAGTGTTCTAAAAAAAGGTCGAACAATTCATTAAACCAAACAAAGAAGTCCTAATCCGTATATGTTCGCAAAACAACTCGTTTAAAGATAAAGGAGGTTTTCTATTTTAAACAATAAACTGCCATTTGCCATGAAAAACTAGTTTTAAGTTATTATTATTTGTGTACTGTACACATTTGTAGCCCATACCATATCCAGCGTGTACAAGCCCTTGCTGCTTCTAATTAAGCTTCGAGAACGGTGCTTTTTAGATTCATACTGAGAAAAGTTGCACCAAATCCAAACTTTGGTCCCAATATTTTATTTACCCTTGAAGGTACTTCTACAATTGACGGTATTATTTATCTGCATAGCAATCATTTTTTGGGTAGATGAAAATCCTCATGCTGTTGTCAAGGGACCGTCCGATAGGACCAGTGTTTTTGCTAAATATTGACTTGTGAAATGTATCCTTAGTTGTTTAACTACACTTTACTCCCACTATTGAAAGACGTGCCCCCCTGCATGATATGGTGCATATATAGTTTATGCAAGATGGGGATCTTCGACATTTTTCAATCAATGTCTGAGAATACCTATGACTTATAAATGACAAATAGACAGGACCAGCGGTCTAGTTGCAGGGCCATGTAGATAATAATGTTATTTATTGTTTAAAATACAAAATAGCCTCTATCCCTGAAATAAATAGTTGCTTTGCGGATATAGGTACCTATGTTGATTAAGACTTTGTTTTTGGTCTGTTGAACACTATACACCGGTAAATTATCCGACCTTTTCTTAAACACCTTGTATGTACCTTTAAGAGGTATATATTTTACGTTTGCTTTTCTGTTTTATAGTAACTAAGGTATTATTGGCACAGCAAACACATTTCTTTAATTAAGTTTCTTTGCTTAACAAAAAATTAATCAAAATTGGAAAAAACGGTTGCTAATTATCGTACCTATTGCAAATATATGAAAACAGATATATTTTATGTACACCTGACACTATAAGAGTGAAAGTTTAATTATATGAAAATGTAAAATTGGTAGAATGTAATCAAATCTCGAAAGAGCTTCGAATGGGATTCGCAACGTGGAAGTATGGAAGACATTCTATAAATTAGAAATTACTTAAAAACTTATTGCACCTTGGTACTAAATTAAAGTTTTAAATGGGCGAGGCTCTTCGCTCGAACTTTCGCTTGTTTGAAAAATGTTTACATTCTATGTTGTCACACATATATTATGGCACTTTTAACTGTTACATTTGTTATATAAATTCAAAATGTAGTTCGACATTGCTTAGCTTCTGTAACTATGTAATACAAAACTTGTTAGGTCTATGGTATTTGCAGAACAAGCTTTCCTAGATAGACTATTACATTACAGAACAATCAGACATATCTTTAAAAATTAAATGGGATGGGACTTAATTAACCTAAATAAAATGAGTCTGCATGCTGTTTAATTTTACGCCTAACTTTGGGTATCCAAGCGTTAAACGAGAACATAAATATGGGTTTGGAATGCTACATTCAGAGTTACAACTTCTGGAAGAAGAATGGGTCCCATCAGAAACGAATAACGCCAAACAAACCGATAAACAGAATTAGTAAAGCTGTTTTACTAATATATACAGGCTGTACATATGTAAATAACTAATTCATCCATAATTTGTACTAAAATAAACAGTTTTCTGTAGTCTGCTTGTACTGTGGTAAACTGAATAAAAATGACAATACTGAAGAAACTATTGCAGGATGTGCAAGATTTTATTATAATTTGCTACGGAAATTGCACCTTAATATTACTAGTTCTAGGTTCTTTTGCATTTTTCCCTAATATTTAAGTGTCGCTCCCTAATCCTGTAGCATTGGTTAGCAGTTACTTTTTACGAAGTTGTAATATTTTAAGTAGTAATTAAAAATCCCAGCATTAAAAAATTTATTAAAATTATTATTTGGTGTGGTTGAAACGTTACGTAATAACCGGAATATATTTTGAAATATTTGTTTGAAATTTCCCATACGTATCGGAAACGTAATAATGCCAGTTTTCAAAAGCGAATAGACAAAATTGCACCAAATTTTCAGATTGTATGAAGAGCAGAAAACCCTTTAAACGAAGTATCACTCGACACCCCTTCTCATTTAAAATTTTGAAGTTAATGGTGGTGGGCAGGCCCTGAGAGAGCTTCAAGGGGGCCCGGGCCAAACAACATTTTGGGGGCCCCGTACCTCTCCGTTTTACAAGCGTAAGGAAATTCCGTAGTATCCTTAAATTTAGTATGAACTTGTAAGCTTCTTATATATATTATTATTATTATATATTATATATATATTTTTTAGTGTTAAAAATAAAAAAGATCCCATATTTTGCCCTACCCAGAACCACGATGCGGGATGTGAACGTAGTGGACCTTGGTTCCATTTCATTTTTTTTCTTTTTTAAATATTTTTTTTATTTTTATTTTTTGGTTTTTCTTTATTTATATTATTTATTTGTTTCATAAAAAGTTTTTTATAAAAAAAGTTATGATTTTTAAATAGCCAAAAATTAAAGAAAAGCTCCAACTTAAATTGTGAAATAATCAAAATTAAAAATAAGGAAAGAAAAAGTATAAAATTAGATCTATGAAATAATACCAACAATTCACAACCAATAAATTTAAAAAATCGACTTATTATGTTTTATCAAGTTTAATATAAAATTTAAGAATAAATATTTTTTTCAATTTGAAAAACCTACACGATAAAGATATCTTTTTTAATTTTTTTGGTTTGTTTTAAATTTATGATTTAGTTTTTTTACAAAATAATAAAAAATTAATTTCAAATTATTTTAAAAATGTATTACGCGCTTTAGAATTTGCAAATTCTTTAATGAGTTTTGAAAAATCAAGTTTTCGTGCATAGTCACAATTTATATTCAGGATTGACAAGCCATTTAGTCTTTCCTGAGACATTGTCGATCTGTCACAATTTTTTATTTTTTTCGGGACAAAATATCTAAGAATAATTGACAAATTTGGAAGCACTTGCATTAAGTTCGCTTCAAAAATGTTTTTCAGAAAAAAATGACAGATGATTAAAAATAACAAGTTTATGGAAAAAGGAAAGAGACGCGGGGGACGCCGGTTAAGTTTTTATTCCGAATTTTACGTTTTTTTTTGGACGTTTCGGCGTCCCCCGCGCCCCCTTTGAAGATGTTAGAACCGCCTGCGCCGGCCATACTCATGCGAACAGATTGAGCTCGCGACCCACCCGCTGCGATGACGTGGACACATGCTGGACGGCGATTCGTGTTTCGACTTTGGACGCCCCTGGCGGCCGAACGGTGCGAGCTACGGGAAAGTGTCGTAAGGAATAGTTGTTCTCCTCGACGAGGCCAATAACAAATATGCAAATCACAAAATTTACCGGGTGCCTTTTTTCTCCATAAACTTGTTATTTTCAATCATCTGTCAGTTATTTCTGGATGAATATTTTTTATTAAACTGAAGAATCAGACGCAGAATTAAAATACCTATCAAATGAGGTGTCACCCGAAACCCATTGCCATTTAAAAAACTAGTTCAATATGGCGCCTAGCCGCCATTTTGAAAGTTATAAAATTTAAATATGGGCTGAAAAGTAGTATTTAGGTTCCCATTAAAGCGCACAAACTTTTGTGAACAAATATCAAGTCGTTCAAAAATTCGTAGAGGGGGGGGGGAGAGAACATTTTACGACCGCACTGTATAGTTTCTTATAAATATTATATATTTCATATGTGGGGGATCATGTAACAGTTTCTTCGATATTTTCAAAGTTCCAGCTAAGATTTCATTCAAGTTTGAACTTTAACATACAGGGTATCGTTTTGAAAACGATCCCTCCTTACTATAAAATGAACAGATTTTACCTTTAAATTACACAATAGTAGAACTTAATCTAGAGTTTGATTATATAAATTTAACTATTTTTGCTATCAAAATTATTATCGTGTTCCTTGTTTGTACCCCTTACCCAGTATTGAGACGATATGAGGCAATGCACGATAGGGCCCGACTCTGCGGTTTACCATGTTGGGGCATAACAATGCTTGAGCAGTCTGGTGTATATGTTGAGTCTTATTACCACTCTAGTCTGACAGTACCACGAGGAGTGCCATTAATTGCATCCCCAGTGACAAACAGAGACTTCTGGAGTGATTCGAAGGAAGCGGAAGCGTTTGGACTATTACATGCAAAGCCTGACTCTCTTACCACTGAGCCATCCTAGTCATATATTTTTTTTTACATGGGATAAATTATAAATATTTGATTCCCTTAAAATGCTCATCTAAGAATCCGCAACTGAAGTCATATATTTTCAGAATATAATTTTTATTCCTTGCACTAAAACCTGAATTTAATGTATATTTTACACATTTCCTTTTATTGTATTCAAATTGCACTTTTTAATCATTTAATCAATCCATAGAAAATGTACATTGAACTTAAAATTATTACCTACACATGTACTAACTAATTATAAACGTTTTTTTAAATCTTGTTGATAATCGTTGCCTATAATTGTAATTTACTTGTTTAAGTGTTACTACTTAAATGTTATAGATGTGTAGAATTAATGTAATAAATTGTCAGCGGACTGTAATTGAGGTATGAGCCTCAATCATAATAATAATAACTATAAATTAATTTAAATTAAACAACATACATTAATTGTAAAGTACTTTTGTTTTATCGCTACCTTTTACTATTTGGTTAACTTAAAATATATAAAGAAGTTTATAGAAATATGGGAAATTTCGTTAATAATAGCTATATTTTTATTCCTAATAAGCACATGTATTGCACATATACAGGGTGATTTACGGGAGAGTACGAACCTATCACTCCAAAAATAGGCAACCCAAAATACAGATCACTACACACTGCGCTATTTAAATTTTTATTAACTGCATTAAGAATCATAAATATCTGTATGCTAAGCTCGACAGTTTATTTGCTTAAGTTTGATCAATATTATATTTAAAATACTCAAACTTAGGTATTGATAATAAGACTTTGTTGTTTTGGTTCACACTTGTTATAGTTAAAAGTTATGTAGAAGAAAATACCTAATATACTAAACAGTCAGCTCTGACTCATAATACCGCCAAGAAAAAATGTAGATGTCGCAGTATATTGTGATATGTATTTTGGGTTGCCTATTTTTGTGAATCTCTGTGAATCATCCGGTAGAATAGCATCAAAATATAATCGAATATAGTATGACTATGCAATAAGTTTAAAGAGTATCTATTACATTCTTGTATTTTTTAGTTAGATGAATAAATATTCAACAACGAACACCAAATGTTTTAGATTCGTTGGATTAAGAAACAGGATGCTCGGATAACTGTGGCACTGTATAACAGTAACTCTTCTGGATTAAAATTCCAACTTGATACATTTTTTTTGTGAAGTTTTACCTGAGAGGCGCCACTGGGCTAAACAAGAATCACAACAGCCTGCCAAATGTGTTATCTAAACAGAACTTTTAATAGCGTCGTTCTTTTTGTCGCTGACTGTGTAATTTTGTAGTTTGTTTAACCACGAAAACGTACAGTTAAAGAGAAAGTAGCAATTGCTTTTAAACCACCATACATTGAGAATCGCTTGTTGCTTACTATAAACATAATCTTATTAAATTAACTTCTTCCTCTACCATCTTGGGTATGTATACTTGTTGCAAATTGTTTCATTTAACCGTTTTACATTTATATAATTTAATCGTAAAACTATTTATTCTGAAATTGTACAATACAAGGAATTATGTAGGACAAACTATAAACCAAATACAAAGTGTTTATGGAAAAAGTCCTATGAAAAGAAAAGCGAGTTCCTAAATACTATCATGGAAAAACTCCAAACCCCTACAGAATGACATCATTAGCGTCAGTATAAAATCAGACCGAACATTACGACATATGTCTGTCACCTTTTCATTTAAATTTTCCTATATTGGATTTACAGCTTAGTCCAATCAAGCTAAAACAACCGAAATTGTCCTTGTTACAATTAAGTGACCATTCTAAAATATAAATCTCGCAAACCAGTACCATTTGGCAAAAATGCAGCTCGTTCGGATTGTTGTGGCCCAATTGTTAAGCCCCCGCGGTAGGTACCGTGGAAAAAACTTAAGAATGAAACTGGACTGCTGCGTTTCAATAAAGCGAGACAACTTTCAGTTTCTCCTACGCTGTAATTGAGTTACCGTTAATATTGCGCGTACAAAAGCGCTTTTTTGTTCCATTGTTCGCGGATCGGATTGTTTTTTTAATCTTTTCGTCACTTGTGATCCATTTAGATTAACTGGTGATGGTCGATTAATGTTATTGTTTGTTATATAAAAGCCTGAAGGGAGGGACCATTCCTGAAAAATGTAATCTGAGATCAGGGTTGAATGTGAATTAACCGTTTAAAAATAGAACGATGAAATTTAAAAGTTTGCCCAGTTTTACCTTCCCGGCGATAGCTTCTGACAGCTAACATCTAGTTTTACATAACCTATAAATAGTTTAAATCTCGTATTAAAAGGTACTAATGACGTAGGATGGCGACAGCTTTTAACAGTTGACAGCTAGTTTTATATAAGATATAAATAGTGCGAATCCCGAATTATATTAAAAGGTACCATGATATAGGATAGAGACAGCATTTGACAGTTGACATCTAGTTTTATATACCATATAAATAGTGTCAGTCCCGTATTATATTAAAAGGTACTATGATATAGGATGGAGACAGCATTTGACAGTTGACATCTAGTTTTATATAAGATATAAATAGTGCGAATTCCGTATTATATTAAAAGGTACCATGATATAGGATAGAGACAGCATTTGACAGTTGACATCTAGTTTTATATACCATATAAATAGTGTCAGTCCTGTATTAAAAGGTACTATGATATAGAATGGAGACGGCTCTTGACAGTTCATAGCTAGTTTTACATAACCTGTAAATTGTGTCAGTCACGTTTTGAAAGGTACTATGATATAGAATGGAGACGGCTCTTGACAGTTGACAGCTAGTTTTATATAGCATATAAATAGTGTCAGTCCCGCATTAAAAGATACTATTATGTAGAATGGAGACGGCTCTTGACAGTTGACAGCTAGTTTTATATAACATATAAATAGTGTCAGTCCCGCATTAAAAGATACTATTATGTAGAATGGAGACGGCTCTTGACAGTTGACAGCTAGTTTTATATAACATATAAATAATGTCAGTCCCGCATTAAAAGGTACTATGATATAGGATGGAGACAGCTCTTGACAGTTGACAGCTAGTTTTATATAACATATAAATAGTGTCAGTCCCGCATTAAAAGGTACTATTATGTAGAATGGAGACGGTTCTTTACAGTTGACAGCTAGTTTTATATAACCTGTAAATTGTGTCAGTCACATTTTGAAAGGTACTATGATATAGGATGGAGACAGCTCTTGACAGTTGACAGCTAGTTTTATGTAACATATAAATAGTGTCAGTCCCATATTAACAGGTACTATGACATAGAATGGAGACAGCTCTTGACAGTTAGTTTTACATAACCTATAAATAGTATCAGTCCCATATTAAAAGGTACTATGATATAGAATGGAGACTGCTCTTCACAGTTGACAGCTAGTTTTATGTAACATATAAATAGTGTCAGTCCCATATTAACAGGTACTATGACATAGAATGGAGACAGCTCTTGACAGTTAGTTTTACATAACCTATAAATAGTGTCAGTCCCGTATTAAAAGGTACTATGTTGTAGGATGGACACAGCTCTTGGCAGTTGATAGCGAGTTTTATATAACATATAAATAGTATCAGTCCCATATTAAAAGGTACTAT